>CM050665.1:1724633-1935229 GCA_027574665.1 Rhynochetos jubatus
CTGCTCCAGGAAGAGAAATCCATGGTGATTTGCGGCTGGCTCACAGCTTGGCCGGGGAGAGGCCCACAGAGCCCAGCACCAGTCGCGGCTCGCTGCCCTGCGAATGTTTTCCAGGTGCCCATGGCTCTGTGATCCTTCCTGACACAGTTCCCCCAGGCCTGTACCGAGCCAGGCCCTCCCCTTCCCAGGGAGAGCAGCCCCTGTCCCTCCATGTAGCCCAACATCCCTGGCAAACCCTGCCTTCACTGCAACCCCAGACGGGCACTCTGCTTCCCTCTGCTGCTGCCAGGCCCAGCCTGCCCCCAACCCATCCCCATCTCCACCCTGTCCCCAACCCATCCCCATCTCCACCCTGTCCCCATCCCCATCCCCATCTCCATCCTGTCCCCATCCCTATCTCCACCCCATTCCCACCATGTCCCCATCCCTCTCCCCATCTCCACCCTCTCCCCATCCCATCCCCATCTCCCCCACACAGACTCCTCAGACAGAGGATGGCAAGCAGCTGCCTCCCCATCCAGCCTGTAAATCTCCAGACAGCTGCCCGCACCGAAAAAGGAGCATTTTCCAGCCCCAGCATCCAGCCCCAATCCCGCTGCCTCTTTTGGTTGATGTCAGGAAAAAATCCAGCCCGAGTCGGTCACCGCCCGCCCAGCGGGATGCTGTGCGCCAGCGCCGGCTCCCAGCTCCCACCACTCCCCTGAAGCTGCCTTATTTCAGCTCGCGCTGCCGGAGACGGCAGAGTTCTCCCAGTTAACTCTAACAAATGACTTTATGGGATTAGGGCCAGTAATCTTCCCATCCGGGTAATCTCCCTTAAGGGATTATTTGCCTGCGGAAGTGTGGTGACCACTGGCCAGCCGCCGCCTCGCTCCCTCCATCCCTGTCCCCTGTGGTCCCCGTGCAACCGCCCCTGTCGCCACGAGCCCTTCGAGGAGCTTCTCGCCAAGATGAATCCTGGGAAGGGCAGGATCGCCGGGCCAGGTCTCCTCCGGGGCTGGGGGATGCGCCTTGGGGATGCCACCATCGCCCGCTCCCATAAAAGCAGTGACCCAAGACAGACCGGAGCTCCCATCCACGGGGATCCGACGGTGTCACCGTCACCACGCGATCCCGAGTGGCACTGCCAGGCAGCATCGGCTGCAGGCAGGAACCCGGCAGCACCGGCCGGAGGTTCCGACCGGGAAGCAGCCCCGACTGGGCACTGCCACGCTGAGGGTCACCCGATGCTTTCGGGGCACTTTGAGAGCGCAGAACCCCCCCGGGGAGCGTGCAGCACGTCATTACCAGTTAGCAACTGGAGTGGGACCAGACCTGTGTGCTGCCAGGGCTGGAGGGGAAGCAGGCCCGGCAGCTCCGAGCTGGGACGTGGAAACCCACGTTCCCTGTCACCTGCCAGCTCTGGGCAGCTCCCAGGACCCTTCTCCTCACACAGAGAGGGCTGCCCCGCCTCGCCCTCAGTGCTGGGTCTCCCTGCATCCCCGACACCCCATTTCTCCGCCTCCTCCCGCTCACGGGCTGGGCGGGGAGGCAAGAAGGGGAGAAGAGCCGTTTTGTGGGGTGATATTCCCCCCTCGCCGTAGGCAGGGTCATTCAGGACAGAAGGACCGACGCGGTGCCACGACAGAGCCCGGCTGCCATCCCCGGGCACGGCCGACCCTCACCCACCGAGCTCGGGACCAGCCACCCAGCAGCACGATGTGAAATCGGGCTCGGCACCTACGCTTGGGGTCTCTGCTGCGCCCTGCCGAGAAGAGGGGGAGAAGAAGAGAAGAGGGGGAGAAGACGAGGGGGAGAAGACGAGGGGGAGAAGACGAGGGGGAGAAGACGAGAAGAGGGGGAGAAGACGAGGGGGAGAAGACGAGGGGGAGAAGACGAGGGGGAGAAGAAGAGAAGAGGGGGAGAAGATGAAGGGGAGAAGAAGAGAAGAGGGGGAGAAGATGAAGGGGAGAAGACGAGGGGGAGAAGATGAAGGGGAGAAGACGAGGGGGAGAAGATGAAGGGGAGAAGACGAGGGGGAGAAGATGAAGGGGAGAAGACGAGGGGGAGAAGAAGAGGGGGAGAAGAGGGGGAGAAGAGGGGGAGAAGAGGGGGAGAAGAGGGGGAGAAGAGGGGGAGAAGAAGAGGGGGAGAAGAGGGGGAGAAGAGGGGGAGAAGGGGGGGAGAAGAGGGGGAGAAGGGGGGGAGAAGAAGAGAAGGGGGGGAGAAGAAGAGAAGGGGGGGAGAAGAAGAGAAGGGGGGGAGAAGAAGAGAAGGGGGGAGAAGAGAAGGGGGGGAAGAGAAGGGGGAGAAGAATAGAAGAGGGGGAGGAGAAGAGAAAGGGGAGAAGAGAAAGGGGAGAAGAGAAAGGGGAGAAGAGAAAGGGGAGAAGAAGAGAAGAGGGGGAGAAGAAAATAAAGGGGAGAAGAAAATAAAGGGGAGAAGAAGGGGAGAAAAAGGTGACCTGATGCTCCCTGAGCGCAGCTGCCGGACACTGGGCTGGAAGGCGGGAGGAAGAGCCGAGGGAAGGTGCTGGCGGGGGAGGGGGGCGAGGGGAGGGGGGTGACAAGACATAAATGATTCACACACGTGGGGACCCGCGGCGAGGAGACGGCTCTGAGCCCACCATCCCTCCCGGCTGCGGGGAGCGGGGCCGGGACCCGCCCCCCCCCAACCGCCGGGGGCGAGGTGCCGGGGCTCAGCACTGCTCGGCCGCACCGAGCACCCATCCGGGGGGGCACGGAGCCGGCCCGCAGGTCCCCGCTCATCGCTATTCTCCGTGCCAGCCCGGCTCCCCGGTCAGTCCCCACTAACTCGGTGCGCAGCGGGGTGACCGCAGGGTCCGGTGGGCGCGGAGACCCCCGCGCGGGTGCGCGGCCCGCGGACAGCGCCCGGCGGCCGCCAGGGGGCGCGCTCCCACCCGGCCCCTCCCACGGCGGAACGCGCCTGCGCGGCTGCCGCTGCCGCCCGGCGGGGAGCGGGGACGGACCCGCGGCGGAACCGGACCGGACCCGGCCGGATACCGACCCACTCGGCCCCGGCAGCGCTATGGCGAGGGACCCGGCCTTCGTGCTGCGTTACCTGGCCGAGGTGGAGGAGCTGGCCGAGGACGTGCTGGCGGCACGGCAGCAGGTACGGTCCTCCCCCCCCCCCCCCCGCCGCCGGTAGCCCCGGCGGGCCTCCCCCGACCCCCGGGGCGGGCCTCCCCCGAGCCCCCCCAGCAGCCCCGAGCCCCCCCGGCAGCCCCCTCTTACCTGCTGCAGATCGTGGACCTGGACGTGAAGCGGAACCGGAACCGCGAGGCCCTGCGGGCGCTGCAGAAGGACCCGGAGCCCGACGGTGAGGCCGAGCCCCCCGGTGCCCCCCGCCGCGAGCCCCGCAGCCCGAGGAAGGGCCGCGTGTCCGGGCCGATGAGCTTCCCTGACAAAGCCTTTTCCTTTTTGCCCTCTCCCTCCAGGCAAGGCCATGGTGTGCTTCGGGAACATGTTCATCGAGCTGCCCAAAGCCCAGACCAGGGAGATGCTGCGGAAGGGTGAGGCAGCTGCCCCGGGGCCTCGGGACACGCGGGCTCAGCCGGCGTAGGGCTGTAGAGAAATCAGTCAGGTTGTGCCCAGCGCTGGGCGTCGCAGTGCCCCAGACCGCCCTACAGCGGTCACAGGCAGATTCTGGCCGTCACCCGGCTGTGCCGGCAGCCCCTCGAAGCACGTTTGGGCAGAAGTGACCTGGGGCTCGGCCCCGTGGGCAGCAGAGGGCAGGGTGGGCCTGGAGGAGCCCTCCCTTGCCCCACAGGAGCCCTCTCTTGCCCCCCAGGCCTGGGCTTGTCCCGTGGGAGGTTCTGCCTGCATCCCCAAGCTCGCAGTCCTCTTTATTCCTGTCCCGCTTGTTTCAGACCAGGAACATCTGGATGAGGAGATAAACAACCTCCGGAAAGAGCTACGCGTGAAGGTCAACCGCCTCTTCGAAGCTCAAGGTAAGCGCGTCTGTTCTGGAACGTTCTCAGGATCTGGGAGCAGACATCACATGGCAGGAGGGCCCAGGAGCCCCCGCGCTCTGTGTGTTCCTGCAGCCGCTTTCCCACTGGCTTTGCAATTCCTCCCCTGCTCCAGCAGCGTCGTGCGGCTCCGCTGCGGGGCTGTCGCCCACCAGCACGCTGGACAGGCTCCCACACCCCGCGGGGGCGACCCCGCATCAGCTTCCAGAGCCGCCCCTGCCCTCCCTGCAGCCCCTCTAGAGTCGAACGTGGACTGCTATGCGTGTTTTGTCCCAAAATCCTGATTTTTCTGTGCGCTCTTGTAGGCAAAGCTGAGCTGAAGGGCTTTAACCTGAACCCCATGACCGCTGAGGAAATGAAGCTGATCAATCGCATCCTGGAGGGCTGAGGTGCATCCCGGGGAGAAAAAGGGGAGAGAAAGGCAACCTGCTACTCCATGAGCCCAGCCGTCGGAGCCCACCCTGCGTGAGGCTCCCCGCAGGCGCTGGGAAGCGTTTGGTTCCTCAGCGACGACGCTACAATTTCCTTGGATCACAAACCCTTTCCCGCTCCTCGCTGCGGTCCGGGCGGCGGAGCTGCGCGGAGGCTGGGACGCAGCGACGGGCCGACGCCCGTGGCCGGGGTGGAAGTGGGATTATTAAAAGAGCCAGCAGGGCATTCCTCACTCCGTGTGTACGTTCCTTGTTGGGTTTTGACGCGAGCGCCTCTGGAGTCAGGCTTCAGAGCCGGTTCATTGTCGCGTTGGGAACGGGAGTAGGAGGAACTGGGAATCCACAGCGTGCCCGAAGCACAGCAGAGGAGTTGTAAACGCTAAAACAAAGCAAAGCTATACATCTGAGGCACGTCAGGAATCCCTTTAGAGATGTGTAGGGAGGGACAGGGGGAGGCAGCATCCTTTTAGCCTCGCTGGGAAAACACATTCTTCTGTTAAGCTGGAGGGCAAGAGACCACGTAAAGGAGGCTTTCGGAACTAGGCGAGGGATAAAACACACGCGTGTTTTTTAAAAGCGGCCTGGAGAGGGCTGAGCAGTCACAGAGCCTCTCTTGTAGTAAAAGGACAATGGATTTAGCCGGTCGTGGTTCCTTCCAAGGTTTCACATTCGCCGTCTTCTACACTGCTCTCAGCCTGAACCTGCTGCCCCAGCACAGCTTGGGTAGCGCCCTAAGATTCATTTTTAAATCAACACAATCAGTAACGGTCTGCAGCAAGTTTTATTGTCTCCTGTGTACAGGGAAGCACCTGGGTCCTGCCAGGCCCTTTCTGTTTTGAACTCCTCTACAGGTATTTCCGGATAGAACTTGGCAACTTCAGACACGGCCGTTGTCCTCGTTTCTCTGGCTCCTGAGGCAGCTCACCCGTTCTGCCGCACCTCACGCCTAGTGCAGAGCAGGCCCTGATCCCTCCCTCTCTTCCCTTCGGCAGCTTCTGCACAGCCACGCAAAACCGACCCCGGCGCCAGGCTTTTCCTGGCTAACGGGTCCGAGGTGCCTCCTCCAGGCAGCCCGGCACGGCCTGTCCCACTCCACGCTCCCCACGTTATACCGAGTTCCAGAAATACCCTGGTTCGGGCTCCTTGAAGCGAGGTGCGTTCTCTTTAAACGTAAAAAGCCAACCACCACTGCTCGGTCTAAGCTGTGAAATTCTGCGGCTAACGCCGCGTACCCCAAACGTTCAGCTGGAAGAAGCCAGGCTGTCCGCTTCAGGGTTAAGGTTCGGATATCCCGGATTACAGCTAACATCGACCTGAACTGTCTCGCCTGTAGCTTCTCCAGACAACCGCGTGTCCCGTGGAAGCGAGTGGCAACACGGTGCCGCGTCCCGGCGCCAGAGCCGCGCTCTTACGCAACCCCCGCGGCGCAGCCAGTCAGCCTCCCCCTGACGCGGTGGCGAGGTTATTTTTACAGCGTCATGGCAACAGGTTTTCTGCTCTGACACGTTTCCATAGCAGGAGGAGGATTGGGTGGGTGCCTGCCTTCCCCAAAAGCTTTGTTTTGCTGTGCAGAATGGGTTTAGCCCCTTATTTTCCTCCCCGGTACAGAACTACACAAGTGCTATCGGCGCACAGCTGAGAAGCCGGCGTCACTCGCGTCAGCCACGCTGAAATACTCCATTCGAGCTTATTGCAGCTTCCAAGCTGGGAGACCCGAGAAGCGAGGCGGCCGGCATCACGCCGAGCCAGCGGCGTGCAGAGGGAAGCGGGAACTGCCGCTGCGCACCGTGAGAGAGCGAGCTTCACCCAAGCTTGGGGTCAGCCTTACTGGGAAGCTGCTGCGCTCGTTGGCTCCCGTCATCGTAGCGGCCCGCAACGAAAACGCTAAGGGGGAGTTACACATCACCTCTCCCTTCCGGTAGGGGCGAGGTAGCGTCCTGCTCCAGGTGAAGCTGTACTGGGTTTCGTTAGAAACTACGGCCAGAGATGACCCTGGGCACGCCGAGCTGAGTCCTTACGAGCATCTTATCCCCCCGGGAGTACGACCTAGGAATCCATTCTACTTCCCACCTGTAAAATCCACCCCTGCCTTCAGGAAAGCGCCCGGTAGACAGTCACCACCGCGACCGTGGCGCGGATTTCGCAGCAAAGCTGGCATAAACCTGCTGTGACCTAACGGGACTGCGACCCAAGCTCTTCCCACTGCGTGTACGTGCACGTTGTCTGCAGGGCTCCGGCAGCCCAGCTGCCTACATCAGCTTTGGGAAGGTGCTCCTTTCGTCTCTTAATCCCGTAAAAGCCCTCAGGCCCATTCTGGTTCCACTGCTCTCGAGAGAAAGGTGTGTGCTCCCCTCCCGCTGATGCACGGATAGCTCAGGGGCGCGAGCAGGGTGCGCCCAAACCCGCGTTTGCCACGATGTTCTCGCTCCCGGAGTACCCAGGTCGCTGCGGACAGGCCCGTTCCGTGTCGGATCAAACCTTTCCCGTGAGCCGACAGCACCGAATACACGTGCTGAAGCACCTGAGCCCTGACAATTACCTGGCTGCGTGGGAATAAACTCCCAGACAACGTGCCACAGCTGAGCGGCTGAAAGCGCCCTCCTCCTATTAATACCCGAAGTTAGCACAGCTGTAAGGTCAATCACAGGGTGCTGCCGGACAAGCTGCCTGGGACAGAGGGCTCCAGGGGCGACGAGCGCGGGGGGCACGCGGCAGAGGGGCCTCTGAAAGAGAGCTCTTGTGCCAGCCCCAGCGCTGACACGGACCCCAGTCCCTTCGCAGCCCCGTGCTGCTCTGCTTTCCCACGCCGCAGCGGCGCTACGCTTGCTTCGCTCCGTTTCTGCGAACCCACCATTTAACACTAGAAAGGTTAGAGCACTACGAGCAGTAGCCAAAAAAGACGTGGAACCAGACCGTCCATTCCAAACACGTTAATTACCCTCAGAAGGTAATAAACATCTCTGCCTGCCTACCCTCCCTGCCCACAGTAGGAAGGGAGTCTTTGCGTAGACGTGAGTTCAGGGTCTTCCTGGCTGCTGGGAAGGCGAAGCGCTCACCCCCCGAAGCCAGCTGAGGGGATAAGACAACAGTAAACTAGGGAGAAACAGGCAGTTTTGCCAACGGTTCATCTAAGAGAAATGCCTGCCCGCAAAATCATTACCCTGCTAGCAGGAGTAAGTGTGAAGCAATAGGAAATCCAACCCTAAATCTCTTTCCCATGCACCGAGCCAAGGAACATTCTGAGCTTATTGCAGAGTTTCTATTCCTGTTCTCGATGGTACTGAAGAAAAAAAAAATCCCTCTAGCTTCCAGACAGACCTACAGGCGAAACCCAAAGTCTAGCCGAAGCGGTAAACACCGAGGAGAACTCGCAAACCGAGCGTTAACCCGATTTCAGTGGCGGAATCGGGGTGTCTCCTGGGAGCAGCATCCTGGCGGAACACGGGGTTGAAGCGGCTGTCCTAGGAGAGCCCAGCAGCACCGAGCGCTGCGACAACATCGAGGGCTCTCACCCCGATTCGTCTGATCCCTGACCAGCGGAAGTTCCTCCGGCTCTTCACTGCCTGAGCAGGGATTCGGTTTGAGGCTGCGAGAAGATTGTGCAAACTTAGAGCTCGCCAGGACAGCGCTCCTTTGAAAGAAAGCTGTCCCCAGTGGCACCACAGGCAGTACTGGACCAAAGCGGACAGGACGCAGCGCTGTAACAGGTTTACCAGCTGCCACGTCTTGTTAGAGTTAAAAAAACACCCTAAAAATAATCAATTAGGACGTTTTGTGGGAGAGCACCGCCAACATAAAATCGCATCGAAGGGAAACTGCCTTACCTATGGCACTGCCTGCACTCCACGTGACGGAGAGAACAACCCTGTCTGCTTGTCATTTCTGAAGTACCATTAGCGGCTGCTGTTTTTCTCAACTCCTGTAATGACAAGTCAGCTGCGCTCTCGGGTTCCTGCTGTCGCAATACTTGGGTTGCGCGTGCAGCAGATAAAATTCTGAGAATCTCAGCTGAATTTTAATGATACATATTTTTCACTTTGCCAGTGAGAAGACATGTATTAAAAAAAAAAAGGCAAACTATGTTTTAAAGGGGTTTTTTTGTTGCTGTTATTGTTCTGTTTTACATGTCCAACTCCTGTGAAGCCCTCTTCCCCACAATTGGCAGGAGGGACCTCTTTCAGCTGGGGTCTGCCTGGGAGCCAGCGTGCCACAGGCGTGCGTTTTCCTCAGCGCTGGCAGCGAACCGGCACCGGCTGGAGGTTTATCAGTGCTGCCGGGGCTCTGCTGTAAGGCACAGAAGCAGAAAAACAGGCGGTAACAACCCTCCATCTCTGGCAAGTGCTGTGATACTTGGGAGAGGCTGATACTTGGAGGGGAATGTATTCCAGAAATAGCCAAACTGGCAGGGTTTCACAGCACAGGGCTGGAGATCCTACAGCCCAAGTTACACGGTGCTGCTCCCAGCTCAGACACCCCGATACTCGGAGCAAAAGCAGACGTACCCTTCCAGACGGCAGCTCCCTCCACGTAAAACGGCTCCGACCTCTCAACACCTCACTTTCTGGGCTGGCTCGCTCTCAGCCGGCCCGCAAACACCCCGCTACAAGACGCGGAAGCATCGCGAGACACCCCTGCCCCAGGGAAAGCAGCTGACACGATGCTACAACCCCTTGTGCATTTATTAACACCCTTTCAGGCCCTGATGGCTCAGGATGACATGGCCCTAGAGCTCAAAGCGGCGTTAGTCGCTGTTAATCACCTTCTCACCACTCCCTGTGGACGAGAGCATCGTCCCACCGACCCTGCCCCACGCTCGGCGGTCAAGCACTGTCCGAGCAGCTCAGTCACCCCGAGACAGCCACGCACAGCTACGCGAAGCTGTTCCCAACAGCTGACCGCACGTTTACTCCACGTGACTTATTTTTTTTTCAATCATCACGCTGCAGGCTCCACAGCCCAGCAAGAATTCTGAGTGAAAAGGCAGAGACCAGAGGTAGGACCAGCCCCGCGATGCAGTTAAACTCCACAGGCTTGACGGCTGTAGGAGAAAACAGTCCCCAGGTCCCCGTCAGAAGTTCCCTGACAGCAACCAACATCTCCTCGGTCAGGGTGCTGCAAAGACCCTCCTTTCCCTACAGACGAGAGAGATTTACAGAAGGGAACAGCCCGTGAAGTGAGAAGTTCAACACAATCCTCCCTGACTCTCAAACACTGCCCCTCATCTCGGATTCACAAGGAGCCTGACATCCCATTTAATCCTTTTCCCTCCCTCTCAGCTGCCACCTCTAGAGAGAGACGGCTGAACAGTGACAGTCGTGCGCAGCGATGTCACCCTCGCTGAGCTCTCAGAAGCGAAGGGCTGAGCTATACGATACCTGCACCCCCGGAGAGCGCTAACCAGAAAGTTATTAGGTTGAAAGTCCGCAAGATCAGCCTTATCGACGGGCAGACGGCTGCCACGCCACGTTAAAGCGGTTTATGGGTATGGGGAGACACGGCAGCAGAGTTAAGGGGTGACAGCACACGTCCGCAGCGAGGCTGCTGGCGGGACGAGGCCGGCTTGCTTCCCTCTGCCAGGGGAGCCCCAGGGACAGCCAGCGGGGAGCAGTCTGCAGGGAACGCGCACCCCTCCCCTTCCCAGGATCATAACCGGGCGTGCTGTCACGTTTGCGAGATGAACATCTGGAGTGGAGTTGAGACAAGGATCAAACACTGAGCAGGCAAATACAGAATTCTCACGCTGCCCCGGTGCCAATTAGCATCTTCCCTGTCTGTAACCACGGGCTTCAGCTGCCTGAGCTTAAGCCCAACACTGCACGCTGAGGGCTTACTGAGAACGTAAATAAAAATCAGATGTAGCCACGGGGGGCGTCTAGAAAAGGGGGGAGCGACTGCCCCGAGCTGGTACCGCACCTCAAGGCCGGCACCAAGCTCTTCACGTCACCAAACCCCAGCGCACCTTCCCCCCGGCAGCTGGCCGTGCCCCGCTCCGGAAAGGCTTTCGATCATTCCAAGCAAGCAGGAACCCTGCTGAACTTTCACGGGGAGAAGTGACGGATTCTCCTGCCTCCCGAGCCATCAAAGAGGCGGGATAGCTTTTGGGAAGACGTGTTAATCAAACGAAAGCTATCAAACTCCACACAGCAGCAAGCGCGACACGGAGGAAATCAAACAGTTCTCCCCGTGAATCAGCCCGTCCCTACGGCCGCCAGGCTGGGGAAGAGCGGCCGCCACGCTCGACCCCGGCAACAAAACCCGGACCGACATCTCAGCTTCGGCCCTGGCCGATCCGTCAAACGGACATTGCCAGTGACGCGGTGACAGCAGTTTTCCAATGAAAAGGGAGCAGGGAGAGGCAGGCTGACAGCGCAGCGACAGAACAGCCGGGTCCTGTGGGTGTTCCAGGAGTCACAAGTGACAAGGTTCACCCAGTGCATCTAATGCCGAGCGGTAGGTTTGTACGGCCCTTTTCCTACCCTCCTCTGTGGCGCACAGGGGTAGCACACAGCCATCATCTCTGCTATTCAGCGTAAATCAGGCCCTAGAAAAGCGAGTAAATCCACCCCTGCATAGCCAGACCTTCAGTGGGGTGTACTGGGAGGAGAGGAAAGGAGCAACTGGGCATTAAGGCAAGGAAACCCATGTCTGGCCTAAGAACGGTGGTTGGCACTTAGGGATGCCACCAGAACATAAACCTCGAGTCAAACTTTCCACCTCTGAAGCACAGAGAAACGTAGAATAACCCAGCTGCTGACACTGCTGCCTGGTGTCAGACGTACCCCAAACCAGAGCTTTCTACACAAACGTGTACACCAAGCGCAAGGGGTCCGACCCCGGGTGAAGCACCTGGGAAAATCCGCTCTACCAAACTGGGGGAATGGTGAAGGAATATCGCACCGGGGGAAGGAGGGGGTGAAATAAGGGCAAAAGAACAACACACCCGTTGGGGATTCCCAGAGGGAAGACAGGGAGTTCTTCTCCCATTCTTCAATCGACTCGGTCCCGTTGGTTTTCGGAACAGGGAAACTCCTTCACCTCCTCACCTGCCAGCCTGCAGGTGGAAAAGCAGAGTTACCGGCTGTAACCCTTCCCGGAATCCCAGCACAGAACCCCTGCATAACCCGATTCATCGCCTGCTTGTGCGTTTGTTTAGGGTGCCGGCGGGAAGGGGATCCCCAACAGCAGCTCTCTGGGGCAAAGAGCTGAGATTTGTGTTGGGAGGATTCCTGGAGGAGAGAGCGGAGCAGGCAGCCGGCCTCCGGGGAGGTTCCGCAGTACGGAACAAACCAAGGCGTCACGCGCTCGCAGGAACGTAACGCAACACGCGCTGCCGGGCACGGCGTCAGGTCCCGTTTTAAACTCGTGTACGTTGAAGAACTTCGTTAAACTGGAAGGGCACGAAAGATGCCAGAGAACTGCGGCAAGCAAGAGCAGAACACCCCCACAGCCTAGGCCGCACGACGTATGAGAAGAGGGTGACGGGTGGCCCAGATAAGCCACCCGAGAAGCAAAGGTCCCCTCCAGAGGGGTCCCAGCCTCCTGCAGCCTCAGGATGTGGCACCGTGCATGTCCTGACCTACCACTGCACCTGAGCGTGGGAGTAGGCGACCCGCGGTGTCACGACCCACGGTGTCACGACCCAGGGCTGCTCAAGAGCACAGAAGGAGCAACATGGAGTTTATTCTTACTCGTCTGCGAGTTTTGAGGTCAGCCACAAACCGTTTCATCTGAGTTGGTGGTATAATCTCAGTAATCACAGGCTTCTCATCCATCCTTGTTTACTGTGTTCTGGTTATTTACCACGTTAAGTGAGGTTGTGGGCATAAGAATCAGCTTAATACAAGGGTTTTAGTTGCCAATTAACACGTTCCCATTAGTTAGATAATCACTAGCTGCTACCCTCCTGGCTGTAATTCACAGGTTAGTTTGCATAATTACCTCCCATTCACTTCTCACCCTTAACGATGGGCCTGGCTCGCTGGGGAAGGGGAATCCTCCTGTCCCACAGACGGGGCAAAGCCACCGCTGGCTCGCAGGTCCCACAGACGGGTGTGTTTCTAATTACGCACCACGGCACGATACTCACGACGTTAAATGGCTTGACTCATCTGGCAGAGGTGAGGCGTTTCGCAGCGTCACGGTGTACTGTCGTAATTTCCAAGGGAAACAGCCTCTCCTTGGTGCCCAGGGCTGGCTAAAGCGGAAGTTGCGGTGTCCAGCCCAGCTCCAGGTCTGGGGGGACAAATGTGATCCAGAGCACGAGGCTACCCTTCAGCTCTCCAACTGCAGAGCAGAGCTAATGCCAACCAAACCCACCCCGTCTTGCACTCCAGGCTGCTCATGGAGTCTCTTCGCATCCTCAGGATGGAATTCCCTGGACTGACACCGGCTGACATAGTGGGATTCCCCTAAACCCAAGCACCTGTTTTCAGAGCTCCATCTTTAGGGGCTGCCCCAGAACGTTGCTCAACCAGGAGCCCAATTAAACACCCGCCCCACGCACACCCACCCCCCACGCACACCTTCTCGCACACCTGCGGCCACACTGAAAGGTTTCAGGGCACGAACTTGGCCGTAACCCCACAGCGAGAGCCCCTGGGGGCACAGTCTGTTCCTGCGCTCGAGAACTCAGCGCTTGGCCCCCGAGTGAACGCTGGCTCTGCAAATAAAGCGAGCGGTCGCTCGACCGCTGACACAACTCGTTACACAAGAAGAAGTGTTTTGGTAGTAGGTGTTGACCAGAAAAGTGCAGTGCTCCTGGCCAGCTCTCTCTGCCCAGTTCTTCCTGTGGGTTTCCTGCATGTTTTCCTCTCCCTCCGCAGAACGAAGGCATCCGTTCTCGTCTCACTTTCCTCGGGAGAGCACACACTTACCGGTTTCACAACCCGAGCGATGCCAGGAGTCCTGCAAAACTCTTCCGCAAACAAACGGCACTCTGAAGGCGTTATGAAGGTCCTTGGGATAAAGACACCTGTTGTTGCCTCAAACCTTCCTGCTTCTCTCTCTGACTCCAAAAACCGATTCAGGTTCCCCGCTAAGCCGTTCTTCTGACGCAGCTGGGTAGAAAGAGAAATGGAAGGTTCAGCTCAACAAATGCTCCCGCGCTCCGACTCGCTTTAACTGCCCTTGAGAAGTTTCTGGGGATCAACTGCACAGAGAACTGCTTTTGCTTTGCGGAGGAGAAAGCTTGATTTCAGCTTTCTGCATCTCTGCACGAACACGGGGAGCTAGAACAGAGCAGACCGCACGATCCGGGTTTCCCCGTTCCTACCGGAGCCTTCCCGTGCCGTCAGCACCCTCCGACGCAGGGCAGGCAGCGCTGCCCACACCCACTCTGCAGCCAGGCTTAGCCCCCGCGGCCGCAGCAGCCCAACAGGCTACGGCTCAGCGTGACAGAGCACCCTCAGCACCCGTCCGTGCCAGGGCTGGCGAGCGCGAAGGCTCGGAGCGGGGCCACGTGGGGCTCAGCCGCTGTCTGCACGCGAGGCAACACCCAGGGAGGACGGGGCAGGCCTCCCAGGCTGCAAGAGCTGTTGCAACTAAACGAGACTCCCCGAGCTGCAGGCGCTTTGGAGGCCCCACTGCCACGCACCATCCTCGGGTGGGCTTAAGGCAAAGCTCCGCCGGGCGGAGGGGACACGCGCGTGGCCCACCCCTACCCAGGGTGTAACGCGCTGCCTCGGCGATGCGCAAGAGCCGGGGACGTAGCCCCGCTCCGGGCCGTTGCCCCCCGCCCGCCTTAGGCTGCGACCACCGCCGCCCTCCCCGCGGGCAGCCGGGGCTAAGCCTGGCCCTGGGCTTAAGCCTGCGCCCGTCGCCAAGGCAACCGCGTCGCTTCCCAGCAGGGGGCGCTCCCGGGACCGGAAGCCCGGGACTGGCCCTCCCGGTGTGCGCCCACCCCCCCCACCCCCCTCCAGTGTAGCCCCTCGGAGTGTCCCCCGGGCCTGGCTCCCCCGGGCCTCAAACCGGTCACCTCAGCCCGCTCCCCGCCTGCGTCCCCACCACGTCCCGGTGACCTCAGCTCCGCCAGTCCCCTCGGTGCCACGCTGTGGGCTCCCACCCCCCCGCACCCCATGTCCCCCCATCCCTCTCATCCCGCCCTTTGCCCCGCCTGTGCTCTCCCCCATCCCGTGTCCCCCCACCCTCCATCCCCAGGTCCCCCACCCCGTGTGGGGCCGCGGCGTGTCACCCCCCGGGGCGCAGGGGTTGGGGTCCCGGCAGCGGCGCGGTGAGGTGCGCACGGCTGCTGGGGGCCGGGGCCGGGGGCGGGGGGGGGCAGCGACCACCTCCAAAACCCGGCCCAGGGGGGAGCGGGAGGCCGGGGCGGCGGGTGACGGGCGGCAGGACGGAACCCACCGACTCTGCCCGACAAAACCCGCGGGGAGACCCGCGCGGACCCCCCACCCCGGGCAGGGAAGCGCCGCTGGATCCCCCGCCGGCAGGTGGGCACGGCTGCGCGCCCGGGGGCAGCCCCGGGGGTCCCCGGCGGCGGCGGGCGCGGGCAGGGGCGGGCCCGGTGCAGGCAGGGGCGGGCCCGGTGCAGGCAGGGCTGGCCCCGCTTCGCCGTGGGGCCGCACAGACCTGCCTTGACGGAGCGGGACAAAGGTTTTGTTCTTCTCCCAACACTGCAGCCTTGTGCGGGCGGCGGCGACAGGCGGCGGCGACAGGCAGCGGCGACAGGCAGCAGCCAGCGCGGCCCCCGCGCTCCCACGCCACGGAGCGGGGGGGCTGGGGGGAGTTTCTCCTCCTTTGTCTGCTCCCGGCCAGAAACGCAGCCGGTGCTCGGCACCGCCGGAGGAACCGGGGAAGGGCCGCGGGGGAAGCGGCCCGGGGGTCCCGTCGCTGGGAGCGAACCCGCCCTCCCCGGGCAGCGATCGCGGCGGAGCCAAGCTCTCCATGACGGAAACCGAGCGTCCGGAACGGGGACGGCGGCTGCGCCTGGGGACGGGGAGGACGGCACAGCTGGGGACAAGGACACGCGCGGCCCGACCCCCCCGCGGCGCCCGGTGCCGGCCATGGGGAACGGCATGAGCCAGGTACCGGGGGGCGCCGTGCCAGCCCGCAGCCCGGGTCGCGTCCCGACAGCCGCCCTGGGGGCTGTGGAGGATGGGGGGGGGAGGGGGGGGGTGTCAGCGAGCCCCTCCGAGGGAGGGGGGAAGCTTTCCCAACGCCTTTAAAACCAGGGCACCGGCTCCCGAGCGCACGCCGGGATCCCTGCGCGAGCCCGAGCCCGGTGGTCCCGCACCCCCTGCTCAGCGGGGCCGGGCTGTGCGTGGGCTCAGCATCACTGGGCGGAGGGGACGGGCACTGTTTTACGGTCGTTTGAGCTTCCCCTTGTCACAGGTGAACAGACACGCCTTCTTCCCGCAACAATCTCCAGCTCCGACGCTTTAACAGCCCTCCCCAGCCCCATAACCGCTCATTATCTGGGGAAGCGCCCAGCGCTGCCCTGTTTTCTCCAGCCAGGAGTGGGTCAGAAGGGTGCTGGGGACAGGAACGTGACATTATTCGTGACTCGGCGTCCTGCCCTTGGGAGCTGCCCTTGCTAACTGCCGCTCTCCTCCCAGCTCGTTTCAGCGCCGCAGCTGCAAGTTAAAGGCGCCCCGTCGGTAGAAAATTGATCAAAAAATCATAAAAAAACCCCTCTTGAAGGTGTTTGGCCAAGAGAAACGTTCCGAACGTGGGCAGTGAGATAAGTGCAAGCCCAGCTGCGCTGGTAGAAATCACCTCACCAGGTCCTGGGTGCCAGACATCCCAGCAGGGAGAAGCCGGAGGGGAGCCAACCGGCTGGACACGGGGGGGAACAGCCCAGGCTGGGAGAAAGGGAAAATATAAAATAGCTCCTGGGAAGAAGGGATGCTAGGTATCCTGCATCTCCAGCGCAGTTAAGGGGTGCATGGTCAAGTCATTATCTTTTCATCACCAAAAGTGGAATTTCACAAGGAAAATAAGATGAGGACGCGCTGTCCAGAGCGTTCTGTTCCTGCGCTGCTGGAAACAGGCTCCCTGCGGCGCAAAGCGAGGGGAGCAGAGCTTGGGGCTGGGGTGGGTGGGTGCTTCCCCATCCCTCGGGCAGCAGGAATTCCGCAGGCCAAGGCGGTCCGGAGGCACATGCAGCTCGCTGAGCTCAGATAAACAGCCCCGACAAAGAATTTATCGATAATAAGCAAGAGGAGCAGTAACAGCTCCCACGAGGGCGCAGCGCCGGGCGGCTGCGCAGGTTGGGGTGGTCAGGGCCGCGTCCAGCCCTGCGTGCTGGGTGCCGGAGCAGGGGCAGCCCCGGGAGTGCCCACGGTCACCTGCGCCGGCACCACTCCAGCCCCGGGGCTGGTGACGGTCACGTTAACTTCTGCTTTTTTGACCAAGCTCGCTGCTTCCCATGGGGGGTCCTGGCACGGCGGGTACCGTGGCGTGAGGTCCTGGCTGATGCTGCCACTTTTCCTTGTGTCCCACAGATCCTCCCCGGCCTCTACCTGGGGAACTTCATCGGTAAGCGAAGCCCCGCCGCGGCAGAGTCATCCTCCATCCCCGGGGAGCTGGGCTTGCCCCAGCCCATGGTTTGGTGCCATGAGGGAGCTCCCTGCCCACGCGCCCTCGTGGTGCCTGCTGCTGGTGCTGCCCTCGGGTGGGCTGTGTCAGGGGGTCACTCGGCTCCTCCGGGGCTTGTCCAGCTGCAGCGGGAGGGCTTGGGGGCTCTCCTGGTGTGTGAGCACACGGTGCCCCATCTTCTAGCTGGTGGTTGCACGCTGCTCTCCCACCCATCCTGCACCCCACGATCCCAGTTTGCTTGAGCCCAGCTCGGGACGTCCCTCAGCTGGCAGAGCTCCTTTCGCTGTCTTCCCTCTGCCTGTCCCTGGGGAGGGGGGAGCACAGGGAGCTCAGACCCAAGCAGATGGGGGTGCTGAGCCTTCCAGCTGGGTAGCATGGACAGAAACAGCACAGACTGGGGCGAACTCAGGCTGCCTCCTCCTGTGCCAAGGGTCTCCTCGGCTCCAGTGAGCCACCTGCACCGCCACACCACGGTGCAAACCCCACAGCACGCCTGCTTGCACCGGGTTTGTGCCTCCCTGCCTGCAAACACTGCCCGATGCCCTGCAGCGCCCACGCCTGCGCTGCTCTGCCGCTTGGCTTGTGTTGGCAGCAGCGGCAGCACCGGGAGGGGGAAACGTAACGCAGAAACCCTCTGCCCTCGCTTTGGTTGCCTTAACGGATGCCTGGGGGGAACTGCTAAGAAAATGTCACTGGAACCAGAGCAGCAGCCCCTGGCCAGGACAGCCCTGTGCCCCGGGGAGCACCGTGGGGTGGGCTGGGGGAGCTGCAGCTGGCTGGACACCCAGACACCCAGGTTTGTCACAGGGGTTCCTGTGAGTAGCCCCGACCGTGGGGTCTTGGCCTGATGCCACCTGAGCATCGTCCTACAGAGAGATCCAGGGCAACGACAGAGCCCTCCGGCCTGGCAGCTCCCGGAGGCATTTTGTCCAGCCACCGTAAGCCCTGGCACTGGGGTCACTGATCGCCATCCCTCTGCCTGCCCGAGGCAGGTGGGAAGGTGCTGTGCGGTCCCCACGAGGGTCCGTCCCCACCCCCACGCACACACCACACGGCTTGCCCTGTGGAACGTCTCTCCTGAGACTCAGTCCCATTAAAATTCACATCATGCTGTTAGCACACTGCGATCTGGATTCCCGAGCCAAGGTTTTACACCACGGGAAAGTTTAGAAACCCAAAGTGACGAGCTGGGAAAATGTTAATCCTCCTCTCCGGCACCTCGTGCAGGAGACGGCAACGGAGCTGCCCAGCCCCCAGACCACCACGTTCCCCTCCCAGCGCAACCACCGCTGCGCTGGACCAGTGGCCAGGATCACAGCCAGGGATGCTGAAGCGTCAGGGGAAGCAGGTCATTGCCCCAGAGAGCTGAGGGTACCCGATTTCTGTGCGTGCAGCCGCGAGAGGATACGCACAGTGTGCTGTGAGGCGCTGCTCAGGGGCTTTCTGCTACGGGGGGGGGGCTCAGACTGGGCCAAACTCGGGGCTGGTACAAATCACTGCAGCTCCACTTCTGTAGATCACGAGATACAGCCGATCCCTCAGGCTGTCCCATTGCTACGGGAGGTGTGGGCAGCGAGCATGTCCCCTCCCCAGCTGGGGACAAGTACCGGCAGGGAGGAAGCTGCCCGCTTGCAAGGGATGGGTTTTTCCATGCAGACGTGAATTCTCACCCAGCGCAAGCAGCGAGGTCAAGCGCCTTCGGAGGGAGGAGGTCTCGGGTTTGGGATCAGGGGGATCACGTTCCAGATTTCCAGGGTGCATTTGCATATTTGTCTGTGTGCCAGTGGGGGGTGATGCAGCCCACCCTCCGGATCAAGGCTTTGCGTGCTGGGCTGTCTGCCGGAGCGCAGCCAGCGTGCTTGTGGGAAGAGAAGGATAAGAAAAATACACGCTTATATCCGGTTTTATCCTTCAGATGCCAAAGACCTGGAGCAGCTAAGCCGGAACAAGATCACCCACATCATTTCGATCCATGAATCCCCCCAGCCCCTGCTGCAGGTAGGGTCCCGCATCCGACACCACCACGTAGATCTCTGCGGCTCCTTCCTTCCTCCTCTGAGCGTCCCACGGCACATACACCCTCCCCTCTCCCTGGTCAGTGGTCGCAGAGGAGCTGGGCATCCCCCCGGCACAGGAAACTGCCCGTCTTGTCACTATAACCTGGCCTTGAACGCTAATGGGAAACTATTCCAGCTCTCCAGCCTCATCTTGTTTCCCACCCTCTGCCACGAGCTGCCCATCCCCCACCGCCCTCCCCCTGCCAAGGGAGGCTGCAGCCCCCTCCCCACGCAGGGAGATGCTGTACTGAGGGAATGAAGCCCCACAGGCAGCACTGGGATGAGAAGTAAAGGCGCTGCCAGACCTGCTGCCTCCGACCCTGTTACCCCCAAACCAGCACCCGAGTTCCTCCTCTTTTGTGTCTTCCAGGACATTACCTACCTCCGCATCCCCCTGCCCGACACCCCCGAGGCCAACATGTGAGTACCCCAGGGCACACAGAAGGGCTGGGGTCTGCAGGGCCATCAGGGGTGGGGGCTCAGGGCACCCCAAGCCTTTGGGGTGCTGCTCACAGGCTGGAGGCACGATGCCCCAGTGCTGGGGACCACCCCGGGACCCCAACAGCATCCCAGCTCAGTAACCCCTGGGGAGGGAGTCCTGGCCCTGGGGCAAGGGATGGGGCAGCCCCTCTGCAGCGCGGATGGAGGAGCAATGAGCATCCCCTCGGGAGGTGCCTGGGGCAGGGAGAGCGGGTGAAGGGCACTGGTGTAGCTGGAAGCGTGAGCAGCCCCAGCACAAGCCCCAGGGCAGCCCCACACGTCCCCAGCACGGCTGCTCAATGACACCCCCTCCTGTCCCCAGCATGCGGGGGCACACACCAGTACTGAGCTGCTCAGTTCTCAGCAGCTGCTGGTAGGAAGCAACGGGCAGTTTACATTAGTGCTTCACCCTCAAACGCACTCCGCCTGCAGTCTAAAAACCCTGTTCCATCCCTGAAATCCTTACACCGTCTGGTTTATTTTCCCTGCTAGCAAGAGGCACTTCAAGGAATGCATCAGTTTTATCCACCAGTGTCGCCTGCACGGAGGGAACTGCCTCGTCCACTGGTAATACCACTTTCCCCACGCCCAGCGCCGTGTCCCCCCCAGCACAGCAGCGATGATCCAGCCCCCAGCCCTGGGCTTTGCCTGCAGATGCCTGATCAAAGCCAGGCTGTGCCAAAGGGCTCCGTGCCCACAGATCCACCCAGGATCCACCCTCGGCTGCGGCTTGTGACTCAAACCCAGCGGGATCCAGGCAGCCCTAGAGAAGGGGCAGCTTTTTGCTGGAGCTGAGCGAGCGGAAAGAGCAGGGTTTGGGGCAGGCAGCCAGGCAGCAGCCGCTGCTCTCGCTTCCCTGGGGAGGAGAGGGTATTTATAGGCACTGATGGAGAGGAGCTTGGAAGGGCTCGGGCCTCCCAGAGAGCGAGTCCTTGGAGCAGAGGACCCGAAATAGCTGAGGCACAGGGATGGAGGAAGGGGCGAGCACAGCATCAGGGTGCAACACCGGCAGCGGCCCTTCTGCCCTTTCCCTTGCCAGCCTCGCCGGCATCTCCCGCAGCACCACCGTGGTCGTCGCCTACGTCATGGCCGTCACGGAGCTGAGCTGCCAGGAGGTGCTGGAGGCCATCCGAACCGTCCGGCCCGTCGCCAACCCCAACCCCGGCTTCAGACAGCAGCTGGCTGAGTTCGGTGGCGGCGCAGCCCGCAAGGTGGGACCAGGCTCTTCCACCTCCACTCTGCTCCACAGCAGAGCCTGCCCACGGGTCTCGGAGCAAGGATGAGTCCCCGAGGGGCCAGGCTGCTTCCCCGCTCCCCTTGCTGGCAGGCTTGGACCTGCCCTTGGAAACAGGCGCCTTACTTTGCTTCTCCCTCTTCCCCAGGTCCGCAGGTACCTGAAGCAGAGGTATGGGACATCCCCTTTCAACGACGAGGCAGAAATAAAGGCTTTGCTGCCAGCAGGAAGAGGAGGACCGTCCAGGACGGAGGGAGCTCTGCAAGGACTGGTCCCAAGAGCCAGAGACATCAGGAGCACGACTCCCTTCCTGCTGCGGGTGAAGAGGACGTTCTCCTGCATCCCAGCTTGTCTGAAGTGACCCCAGCTGAGGGACCGCAGCGAGAATCACCCAACAGCCTGGGAGAGACGAAGGAGCGCAGCGGCCGGGGACCACTGTGCAGGGGAGATGCGCCAAACCCAGCTCCTTCTTCTCTTCTGGGGTGCGAGCGTGCCTGGCTGGGAGGGATTCGCGTGCACTGCCAGGCTCTGCAGCGCCCGGTGGGCTCAGCCTCTTTGCACCAGGCATGTTGGGGGCACCGGGTGAACGGTGCATGTCTCTGCCCCCAGCTCACCACGGGCTCCTGCTCGGGGAAGAGCAGCAAAGGGGGGGTCTCTCCTGCTGCAGGGCCAGCGCCCAGGCGATGCCGGCAGCAGCTTTTGCACCTGGGTACCCGCTGCACGAGCCTGGGGGTACGCAGGGCGCGGGAGACCTGGCGCTCCCCTTGGAGTGGTTTTCCCACCAGCAGCACAAGCTCCCGGAGGCAGGGCGGCTGCGGAGCAGGGACACAGGGCTGCTTCAGCAGGTAATGCCACCGCGCCGGCTCCCAGGCAAGGGTCCGGCCCCAGCCAAGCACAAGCCCTGAGCGAGCACTGCAGCTTTAGGAGTCCGTTGCACCCCATTCCCACCCATCCCAGGGCACAACCTTTAAGAGGTGGGAACTAAGCTTTTAACCCGGCCAGACCTCACTAAAGCAGAGCCTTAAGCCGTTTTGCTTAAAGAATTTCTATACACGTGTGTCCCCGTAATAAATACCTGCCCTCCGAGGTCTGCCTGCGCACCGCCTGCCTCCCTGCGATGGCCGGATCAGGATGGGGACGCCTCCGGAGTGGGGCAGGTCTGGAGCCTGGTGCTGGCTGCTCTCTGCAGCCCAGGGAGGAGTGGGCAAGGAGCACACCTGGGCTGGGGACCACCCTGCTGCCTTGCAGAGAGGTTTTCGGGGGGGTTTCAGATTCCCCCCCTCTCTGTGGGGCCAGGACCTGCCCCAGGCAAGGTCAGGCAGCAGCAGGAAGGCACTCAACACGGAGCCTGTTTCACTGCAGCCCCTCCACTCACCAGGTCTGGGAACACTGGGTCTGCCTACTGGGAGCACTAAGAGCCAGGCACCAGCTGTGCATCACAAACTTCAGCCCCTCCCCAACCCTGCCCCATTTATACCTTCCCATGGGGCAGAGTTCCAGGTGGGGTAAATGCTGGGGAAGCCCAGCTGGGTCATCAGTATCTCCCCTGCTGGCAGAGCATGTTTATGGGGTCTCTTTGTCCCTGCCACCCCTCTCCCACGGGGGAGGGTGTCCCGCAGGAGCCGGTCAGGGACAGGTGCCTGCGGGGAGGTTTCCAGCTCCGTGTGTAATGGGGTGCCAAGCATGGAGGCCCAGAGTGAAGCAGGGGCTGCCTCTGCCTTGGCTGCTGCCAGGAGACTCAGCGTGGGACAGGATGTGCCCATCAGTAATTAACCACCGCTCGTTTACCCTTCATGGCAGCTGGAGCTGATGGTGAGCTGGGCATCCTGAGGGTCCCTTGGTGCCCGCCGTGCCAGTGCTCGGGCATGTGGGACCCAACTCCTGCCTGGCTGGAGAGATGCTGAGCCCGCAGAATCCTCCACTGCCTCTGCACCCTCCGCTGTGGGTTCCCCCTCTCCTCCCAGGGTACTCCCCCCACTCCCCCGCCCCCAGGCCAGGGCCCTCCGGCACCCTTTGGCCCCCCAGCAGGGTGGTGGTCCCGCACCCCAGGACCACACGCCCAGGATGGATGTGTGCCTCGTGTGTGGCTGCACCCTCCCAGCAGCCCCACGCCGGGACACGCTGTGCCCGGGCGTTTCCCCCCTGTAACCCCACGGCGAGGCCAGACGCTGAGCAATGGCCCCTCCAGCCCAGCTCTGCAGCACGGCAAAATGGATTTATTCTGGCAGATCTGGTTTGCACAACTGGAAAAACCCAGGCGAGGGCAGGGCGAGCTGCGAGTTAATGTTTGACTCCTTTTGAAGCCCGTTTCAGCTTGGGAAGTTCAAGGATTAAGCAGTTTCGCCGTCCCTGCGCAGGGAACAGCACGGCGGGGGAATCCGGCTCCTGAGCATCTTCCCTGACTCCGGGGTAATTAAATCCCGTGAGTCCTGCGTGTCAGGGGAGGTGAAATCCCTGGCTGATAAAGGTTTATCCAGTCGGGCTGAGGCTGGCTAACGAGCCCGCGGCCTCGATTCGCTCCCAGCCTTGGATGTAACCTGGGCAAGCTGTTGGCTGTGCAACGACCCCTCGCCATCGCCCCGCTTCCCGAGGCGGAACAGGGGGACGCAGTCGCTCAGTCCCGAGCTCTTTTCCCAGAACGCAGCTCACAACTTGCCCTGAGGAGGGGCACGAAGGGAGGGGCCAGGGCAGAGGGCTGGAAATCCCCTGCTCGCTGGTGCTGTGCAGAGAGCGGAGCAGCTTCCCGGAGCGTGGCGGGGTGCCAGCCCGGCAGCACCGGTGAGCATGGCCCGATGCTGGCTGGTCCCAGGGGGTTCCTACCTGCTGCTTCTCTCCCCCTGCCCAAACCAGGATCCTCCCCAGCTCAGCACCACAGCTCTGGGATCCTCCTCATCCCAGGCAGGGAGGGCCACGCTGTGGGCAGCCCCCAGGGTAGCCACGGCCCCGCACCCTGGGTAGGCGCAGGCAGGGTGAGCCAAGGGGCCACAGAGAGCAAACCCCTGCCAGCGTGGCTGGTTTGTCCCCCCCCACGCGGCCCTGTGTGCCCTCTGTGCCACGCAGCCATGCCCCCATCCCCACGTCCCTCGGGGAAGCCCAGGGCCAGGTGCTGTCCTGCTGCTTACTCGTTCCGAGGCTTTGCAGCCCTGAGCAGCCCGTCGGCTCTCGGAGCCTCGTCTCTCCTCCCCACGAGAGGTGACTTGCTGTGACTCAGAGCTGGAGAGGAAACCCAGGGGGCTGCGAAAGGAGACCCGGCAGTTGCTGCGGGCTGGGCGGAGGAGCCGGGTTTCCCCGCACGGTGACACGTGGCTCCGCAGCGGTGGTGGAGCAACAACCACCAGCGTAAGCCCAGTGAGCCCATGGGGTGAAGCCCACCCAGCCCGTGCCCTGCTGCGGGGGTGGGTGGGGGTGACACCCCCAGCCCTGCTGCAGCACAGCCCTTTGCAAGGGCAGCCGGGTGGTGCTCAGTACCAGCCAGGTCCATCCCTGCCCTCCTCTTCCTCCTGGAAGGATGGCTGAGCCCAGCTCCTCGCTAGGAGAGGGACAGACCTGGTGGCTGTTGAGCAAGGACGCTCAGGAGCCAGCCAGGAGCGAAGGGGCTGCCTGGGACCCCACGCTGGGCGCAGCCCTCTCTCGTCACTGACACCCATCTCACCCAGCTCCCCGCAGAGCAGCGCAGGCCAATTCCCAAAGCGTGGGAAGGCCGGTGCCCAGAAGTGCCATGACCACGAGTGGCTCATCTCCTCCTGGGGATGGCTTCTGCCAGGAACCCCGGGGCTGGTGGGGAGCTGGCGTGGGTGCGGGATGAGTCAGGCTCCCCCGCTGGCCCCCGGCTGCCCTTGGCACAGCTCATCTCAGCCCTTCCCACCCGGTTCCCATTCGACTCAGCACCCCGAGCCCCGTCAGGCAGATGTGAGTGTCAGGAGAGATCCGAGAGAGGGGACGTCACTGCTCACCCCAGCCTGGAAACCCCGCGCCTGTTCCCGCAGCTCCCCACACCCCTGGGCTGAGATGCTGGTCCCACGGGAGGACACGGCTCCCGGGACAGGAGGGTGTGTGGTCCCCAAAGAGGGGGGACGGGGGGAGCAGGGTCCCCTGTCCCCTGCGGGCAGTGTGCGGGAGTCCTGAAAGTCTGAAGGGAGGCACATGGGGGGTGCAGGGGTTCCCCTGGGCTTCCTGGTGCCCTGTCCCCTCTCCCGTGGGCTGCCCTGTCCCATTTCCCACGGGTGGCCCTTTTCCTTCCCCCGTGAGTGGCTCTGTCCCCTCTCCCGTGGGCTGCCCCGTTGTCCGTTCCCCCAGCTCCGGGCTGGCAGAGCAGCCAGAGCCGGCGGCGTCGGACGGGAAAGGGAAAGTGAAAGCCGAAGCTGCGCTTTCGCTTTCACCGCCCCGGCACGTTCCCTTGGGGCGGCGGGGCCGGGCCGGGCCGGGCCGGGCCGGGCGCGGGGCCGCGATGGCGGAACCGGGGGGGCCCATGCGGCTGAAGGAGTGGCTGATCGCACAGATCGACAGCGGCCGGTACCCGGGGCTGCGCTGGGAGAACCGACACCGGACGCTCTTCCGCATCCCCTGGAAGCACGCGGCCAAGCAGGATTACCGGCAGCAGCAGGACGCTGCACTCTTCAAGGTACCTCGGGCTCCCCAGGACCCCCACCCGGCTCCGGGAGCATCCCCGGGACCCACCACCCAGCTCCGTGCACGTCCCCAGGGCTCCCCATTACCCGGCTCTGTGCACTTCTCCAAAAACCCACACCCAGCCCTGTGCTCCCCCCGGGACCCCTCACCCAGCTCCATGTGCACCCCCAGGACCCCCCACCCAGTTCCATGCACATCCCCGAGGCTCCCCATTGCCCGGATCTGTGCACTCCCCCAAGACCCCTCACCCAGCTCCGTGCACTCCCCCGCGACACCCCACCACCCAGCTCCCCGCTGCCCCCCAGGGCACCTGCCCCTGCTGCCCCTCACCCAGCCCCGCTGTGCTCGTACCCCACGGACCGTCCTGGTGAGCGGAGCAGGGGGCCGGGGTGCTGGCAGCCCCCCCCAGCACAGGACACCCTGTGCCTGGCAGGCTTGGGCTGTCTACAAGGGCAAGTACCACGAAGGGATGGACAAGGCCGACCCCTCCACCTGGAAGACGCGTCTCCGCTGCGCCCTCAATAAGAGCACGGACTTCCAGGAGGTGCCGGAGCGGAGTCAGCTGGACATCTCCGAGCCCTACAAGGTGTACCAGATCGTGTCCGACGGCACCCGGGATGCAGGTACGTCCCCACCATCCTTCCTCCTGCACCACACTTGGGGATGATGCCTGCACTGTGCCCATGCCTGTACGACCCCCGTGCCCATACGAACCCCGTGTCCCGCAGATGTCACCCTTCCTCCCTACTCCCCTTCCCCTGCGGGTGTCCGAGTGCCTTCCCGGGGGCTGTTCCTGCCGTCGGCTGGGGGCTCAGCCGGTTTTCCTTGCTCTCCACAGAGAAGGACGGTGACGTGCGGTCCCCAGCCAGCGAGGATCAGCAGGTGAGCCAGCCCTCCCCACACTGTGCCCATGCTGCAGGAGCTGCCTGTGGGTTGGAGAAGGTGGGATCCCCGAATCCTCCCCCATTCCGCTGCCTGTTCCCCTGCCTGCACTCTGCCTGCCCCTGTCGCGCTGGGTATCCGGCTCCCGCGAGCATCACTGCACGTCCCTTGTGCCACACGGCTGCCAGGCTCGTGGCCAGGGATCTGCTGGCACACGGGGACCATGTGGGAGGCAGGAGCTGGCTCAGACCCCCCCTTCCCCGCTGCCAGCTCAACCCTCACTGCAGCCGCTCTACTCCCCAGGGAAGTGCCGTGGGGAGTCCGGAGGAGGAGAGCCAGAAGGGCGCGATGGAGACGTGCCACATGGCTCCGCTGCCCCTGCTCTCTGCCCACCCCGCTGAGCGAGGTGAGGAGGGTCCCAGCAGTGGGATGGGGCTGGGGGCAGGCAGCACACGCTGCCTGGCAGGAGCGACCCCGCTCTCCACAGCCCCACGCCCCATCCCTCCGGCAGGCAATGCCCGCAGGGATGGAGGACGGGGCTGGGACCCTGTCCCAGGGCGAAGGTGCTCGATCGTGGGCTTACGGGCTTTAACGAGGCCCAGTAATGAGCAGCAGCAGTGGGAAGCGCCCTGCTGCGCCCCTGACCCAGGAGCTGGGGCCAGGACAGCACCTGGGGGGCCTTGGGGACCACTGCCCACATCCCTTTGCCACCTCGTCTCTGCCCTGGCCCAGGGTACCACGTGAGGGGAGTCTTCTATGGCTGGAACCCGACCCACGGCCACCTCCTCCCTGGACCCCCATCCTACATCCCCGTGGAGGACGTCAACCACTCAGGTAGGAGCCACGCTGGCTGGGCAGTGCCCTGGGCAGCCCCCCCAGGCCAGGCTGCCCGTGAGCTGACCTTCCCCTCGCCCCAGACTGCTGGCTCCACGTCCGCCTCTACTACTGCGACGTGCTGGTGAAGGAGGTGACCACCCGCACGGCCGAGGGCTGCCGCATCACCTCCCGCGCCGTGCCGGCCGAGAGCGAGCGCCTCTACGGCCCCTCCTGCATGGAGCAGATCGAGTTCCCCCCGCCGCGGGCGCTCGGCGGCGGTGGCCGGGTGGCCGGCATGACCAACGTGCTGGAGAGGCTCCTGCCCCACCTGGAACGTGGGGTGCTGCTGTGGGTAGCACCCGAGGGGGTCTTCATGAAGCGCCAGTGCCAGGGCAGGGTGTACTGGAACGGGCCACTGGCCCCGCACAGGGACTGGCCCAACAAGCTGGAGCGGGAGAAGACCTACAAGCTGCTGGACACGCAGCAGTTCCTGCAGCGTAAGTGTCCGCCCGTCGCCCCGGGCACGCGGGCTCCTGCCCCGGGAGACCCCAGCCCCCTCGGGAAGGGGGAGCAGGTCCTGCCCCGCCACGGCTGCTCTGGGCTGTGGGGCCGTGGGACCTCCTGATGGGGTCGGTGTCTTGCAGAGCTGCGAGGGTACCTGAGCCACGGGCAGCCCCCGCCGCAGTACCAGATCCACCTGTGCTTCGGGGAGGAGTATCCCACCAGCACCGGGCACCGCTTCCAGAAGCTCATCATGGCCCACGTGAGTGCACGCGGGGGCTGGCACGCGCAGGGGCACCAAGCCGGGCGCGGGGGCCCTATGGTGGTCAGGGGGGCACCCGGACCCGCACCCATCCTCCGTCGGCTCTGTGCCCTTGCAGGTGGAGCCGGTGTTTGCGCGGGAGCTCCTCCATCACGCCCAGCGCATGGGGCCGACGCTGCTCCGCGACACCCCCCAGCCCTGCGCCCCCGATGCCTCCAGCCACATCATCCGCGTCCTCAAACAGCTCTGCCAGCCCTGAGCCCGGGCGGGCGGGAGAGGAGAGCCTGGTCACGACAAAGCCTCGGAGCGGGACGCTCGGCCGCCCCACGGCCCCGCTCCGGCCGCGTTCCCTGAGTGGGGGGCTCCGCGCTGGGGGGCCGGAGGCGAGCGGGCGCTGGCTGGGGGGGCGGCCGGCTGCCGCCCGTGCACAGGTGGCTGTATTTATTCCCCGGGATCCAGCCGGGTGGGATTTGCTGTGTGCTTGTTTGGCGAGCCGGGCAGAGCCGGCTCCGTCCTCGTGCCTTGCACCGCGGGGACTCGCCAGCCGCCAACCGTAGAAATAAAGATTGGGTTTCGGTACCTCTGGCTGCGGCGTGGGGGCTCACACCGCACCGAGGGGGGCACGGGTGGCCGGTGGGGGCTGAGTCCGGGCAGAGCCACACGCTGTGGGCAAAGCCAGCTCAGCCCCAGCTGCAGGGGTCGGCGTATGCTGACCCCTGCCCCTGCGCCGGCCCAAGACGGGTCCTGCCCCCCGCCCCCAGCCCCTTGGCAGGGGGTGCAGGCAGCCGCGAGGTGCCCTTAGCTGCTCCGCCCACGCGGCAGCACAGGAGCCTGTCCCAAAGGCACTCGCTGCCCGTGCCTCAGTTTCCCCTGGGATGTGGGGGCTGTGCTGCACCCTGGAGGCCATGTCCCCAGCTGGTGAGCACGGTGTGGGGGCCCGGCGTGGGACAGGGATCCGGCACGGTGCATGGGGTCCGGCACAGTGCATGGGATCCGGCACCGCTCTGCGCTGGGGGCAGTGGCTGAGGCGCTGGGGTGGGCAGAGGCGGGTGGGGGAGATAAGGGCTGGCTCAGCCCCACCAGCAACACCCCCTCAGCCCCCCACCACCCCCGACCGGGGCCCGGCTGTGGCCCGTGGGCTGCGCAGGATGAGACCCAGGTCGTGGGAACCTCCCGTGGGAAGAGGGGCTGGGGAGGGGGGCAGGGGGCGGCGGAGGCCAGCTCTGCCCTGGGGACACCGCGGTTGTGCCAGCCCCAGGAAGGCGCGTCCATCCCTCCGTCCATCCGTCCGTCCGCCCGTCGGTCCGCAGGGCCCGGCTCTGGCCAGTGGAGCTCCGCTCCGCCCTGGGCGGCCCCGGAGAGGAGGGGCCCGCCGCCCCCACTCTGGCCGGCCGCGGGAGGCTGGGCCACCGGCGGGTTTTAACGGGCCTCGCCGGAGGCCGCGCGACAGAGCGGGAGAGCTACGGCCGGCCGGGAGGATGCAGCCGGACCTCCCCGTCGGAGATGCAGCTCTCCGCAGCCCACCAGTCCCCGAGCCGTCTGGTGGCCCCTTCCCCAGCCCGGAGACCACCAAACCACCCTACAGCTACATCGCCCTGATCACCATGGCCATCCAGAGCGCGCCCGAGAAGCGCATCACGCTCAGCGGCATCTACCGCTACATCATGGGCCGCTTCACCTTCTATCGCGACAACAAGCCGGGCTGGCAGAACAGCATCCGCCACAACCTCTCCCTCAACGAGTGCTTCGTCAAGGTGCCCCGCGACCACAAAAAGCCGGGAAAGGGCAACTACTGGACCCTCGACCCCGACTGCTACAACATGTTCGAGAACGGCAGCTTCTTGCGGCGGCGACGGCGTTTCACCAGGAAGAAGGGAATCCGGGACGCGATGGGGGCCGAGGGGGATGAGGGGCGTGGGAAGGTCCCCAGGCACCGGCTACGAGTGCCGCCCGCCGCCCCGCTGCCCGAGGAGGGGAAGGTGGAGGGGGGCTACGCCTCACCGGCGGCCACGGGGCGCCTGCCAAGCCCCGCCGCGCTGCCCGAGGGCACCGGGGTGCCGGGGTGCGCCGAGCCCTGTGCCCGACGGCAGCCGCCCAAGGCCAGGCAGCCCTGCCTGTACCTGCCGGACGCGCCGCAGCCCAAGGGGTCGTTCTTTGCCCCCCCGGAGAGCCGCCCGCCCAAGGAGACTGTCTTCGGGGGGCTGTCAGGGGCCCTGCAGCTGCCCCGGCCAGGTCAGTATCCACTTCCCAGCGAGCGCCCGGCACCGCACCCTGCCCTGCTGCACACCCTGCTGCCCCCCCAGCCCAGGGACCCCCCGCAGGACTCCCCGCCCCCTCCTGGAACCCCACCGGGGCAGCTGGAGGGCGAGCAGCCAGCTGTCCCCGGGCTGGGGCCAGGCCAGCCCTTCGGGCAGGTGCCCCCCGGATTCCCTGGCACCCTCCTGGGCACAGGCAAGCCCCCTCCCTCCTGCTTCCTGGAGGGGGAGGGCTACGCACAGCCCCCCCTGCCCGTTTTTGGCTCCTTCGGCCGGTCAGGGCCTGAAGTGCTGGGCAGCAGCTACCAGTGCCGGGTGCAGGCGCTGAGCTTCTGCATGAAGGAGCACCTCCTGGCCGCAGCCCCCCCAGCCCCTGCTGCCCCCCGCCAGCCACCCTTCGGGGCCACGGGACCACGAGTGGGCAAGCAGAAGGAGCCATGGGGGCCGGGGAGCACAATCCCATTGCAGGGGGGCAACGGCTACCCCCTGGGGCTGCCCCCCTGCCTCTACCGGACACCCGGCATGTTCTTCTTCGAGTGAGGGACTGGCCCACCCCGGGGGTGTCCCGGACCCCTGGCACCGAATAAAGCGCATTCCCCAACGCTGAGTCTGTGGTCTCTGCGCCCTGCTCGGGTGGGCAGTGGGCAGGGGTGAGCTGGGACCCTCTGCTCCAGCCCAGGCGCTGGCTGGGTGTCCCTGAGGCCACCCGATGCAGCCCTCATCCCTGCTGGCCCCTCCATCGGCGGTTACCTCAGGGGGACGGAGCACGGCCCAGGTCAGGGCACCCACCCCCAGGCCCTGCGTCCCTCGGAGATGCTGGGGGTCCACAGCATCCCCTGAAGCCCCGTCCTGGGGCAGCAGGAGGGAACCTCATCCATGAAGGGCAGGGGGATGTGCTGCCAGTCCCAGCGGAGCCCCACTGCCACCTCCCTGTGCCCAGGACCGCTCAAAGCGCCCGGTTCGCCCCGGGTGCCACACATGGCACAACCAGCACCAGCCTCAGCGCGTGGCCCTGCTCACGCACCTGCAGGCTCCCAGAGAGCTGCCGGGGAGGAGCGAGGGCTGGTGGCACGGTGTGGGGGCTCTGCTCTGGGACCCACCAGGGCCCCGAACACCCCAAGGCCAGGGCACCCCCAGATCCAGGCTGTGCCAGGGCCGGCAGCTGCGATGGGAACGGATGGGGAAAGCAGGTTCCTCTGACCTGGATCACGTCGGTGGCTGCCAGTGGGACAAAAGCGATGCTGGCAAAGTGGGGGGCTGTGCCCGTGCCCCCATCCTGCCACCCCAGGCTGGGAGAGGGGGGACCCCAGAGCACAGCCAGCCCCAGGGCAGGTGGGGGTAGAGGTCGCAGGGCTGGTGGCGGCTCTCTCTGTGGGGAGGATGGCAGAATCCTTCAGCCCCCCCAAGGCCAGCAAGACCCCAGCTTGACCGACCCCAGGGGGGTTTCCACGGGGGCCACACTGGCTCCGAGGGATAGCGCTGGCGTCACTCAGGGACCAGGAGCACCATGGCCACGTCAGCCCCGTTATCAGCCCCCAGACGGCTGCTGCTGGGCCATGGCCGCATCCCAGCCCCGGGCAGGATGGGGGGGGCCACCTTTCGTCATCGGGGGCGGCCACTCAGCCCTGGGCCTCTCTTTTCTCCCCCCCCCATCCTTTTTTTTCCCCCTCCCCAGTGGAAAACAATATTTGAGCGCCTACATCATGCTGGCGTCTCTGGAGCGGCAGTGGCGAGAGCGCGGCTGACCTCAGCCCCCCCCTCACCAACCTCAGCCCCCCCGCTCCACGCAGTCCCCGGGGGCGCGGGAGGAAGCGAACGCCGCAGCCGTGCCCAGGGGCCGTCTGGTTCCCACGCAGCGCAGCCGGGCCCGGTGCCCACCCTGGCTCCTGCCTGGGAACGCACAGCCCCGGCCCCACGCCGTGCCCCAGGCTGGGGACTCCGCGCTGGGAAGCAGCGTGGGGCATCCCATCACCCCATTTCCTGCCCCCCAGAGCTGTCATCCCCCGGGATGGGGAGCCCTGTTAGCCCTGTTCCTTGCCCTCCCAGTGCTCCCCTCCTCCAGGGCTCCTGGTTCTCCCGGCACTGCCTCCTCCCCAGCTCGCGGTGGGTGGCCTGGCCCCTGGCCCGTTCACCCAGTGCCGGGTCCTGGGGTGAACCTGCTGCCGGGTGTGGGTGCAGGAGGTCTGCCCACTCCCCCGCCCGCCCTGCGGGACCCCCTCGCTTGTGCGGGCAGGGGGGTGCCGCAGGGATGGGGTGCAGGCGAGGATCGGGGAAGGATGCTGCTCTGTGCGAGCGCTCAAGGCCGCAGGGATGGACGCTGTGGACACATGCACTGCGTCGTGTGTCCGTGGGGGCTGCAAGGACCCCCCTCACGAGGGATGGTGCTGGCTGCCGTGGGCTGTGCTGGACCAGGACCAGCCATATCACTGTCCCCATCTGTCCCAGCAGGGCCAGCCCCCTCCCCAGGGCTCCTGAGCCGTGTCCTGCCCCTCGACCAGGAGCATGGGATAGGGCCATGGCTGCCAGCCCTGTGGCCCCACTGGAGGTGCAGCAGGTGCCTGGGGCAGGAGAGGAACGAGCTGGAGTAGCCAAACCAGGCCATGGGGTCGGGGTCCCCCACCCCGGGCTTGGGGCACCGCGACACACCGGTGCCCGGGCATCCCCGTGCCGCAGCCGCGCACACGCAGGGCTGTGTCCAGGAACCGATTCCCCACAGCGGCTCACGGCATCGGGGGTGTCTGTGGGTGAAGGCCTGGCCGGGACCCTGTGGACCACCCCACAGCGGGGCCCTTTAGCCCCCGGGACCTGCTGAGGCCGGGACGACGCGGGGCTCCTGGGGCCAGACAGGAAGGAGACGTCACCGCCATGGAGCGTAACTCAAACCAGATGGGGCTGCGCTGGCTTCCAGGCCCGCAGGGTGGTCACCGACAGGAACTGGTCAAAGGCTGCCGGCAGGAAGCGGCTGGGAGGGACGCCCGCGGCGGGAGCTGGCGTCCGAGCCCGGGCAGCCTTAACCGCTTCGGGGCCGGCTACAGCCCCACTGGGCAGAGGGGCAGCGGCCCCCCCCCAGCCCTTGCCTGGGCATCCCACCCCACTTGGGCAGTGCTTAAGCTGTGAGGACACCTCTGACTGACCATCCCTCCGTCCCTCCAGCACCCTAGGATGCTTCAGACCATTACCCCTTGGCACTGGGGGGGCTGCCCAGCCCTGCCCAGGACACACCAGGCAGTCCCTGTCCCTAGCACTGTTGGGGTCCCTCTCTGTTCTCTCTACCCCAGGAACAAGATGCCGCTTCCCGTCCCCTCCTGGCTTACCCACAGCCCTCAGACGAGGGCTGCACGGCCCCCGCGGGTGGGAGCAGCAGCCAGGGAGGGGGCCAGCAGCAGCCCCCACAGCCCGGGGGAAGCAGAGCCGGCGCGGGCTGCGGGCAGACCTGTACATTTATTTACAAGAGGCGAGTCAGGCAGGACTCCGGCCCGGGGCAGCCCCCCACGAGCCGTGTCCCCTTCCCAGTGGGGATGAGCCCAGACCCCTTCACCTGCTGCAGACGGTGGGGCTGGGGGGGGGGTGGCGGGCAGTGCCTCCCCCATCTCTCCCCAGGATGGTTTCAGCAGGCACAAAGGGTGCAGGCCTGGAGCAAACATAGAGCTTTGGCCTGGAGGGGCAAAAGCCAAAGCTGGAGGGCAGGGGGAGTCTGGGACCCCCCCACCAGCCCCCCAGCCCCTCCCGCAGCAGGCAGTGCTGGAAGCTGCAAAGCCCAGGGGACGCCCAACCTCTGGCAGCCCCGAGGGGAACAGGCAGAGAGGAAGAGGGTTGGGGAGAGGCAGCACCCGCCTCCCCCAGCCCAGGGGGTCCCGGGGAGCCCCCGCACACAGCGGGGGGAGCTGGCGGCTGCAGCCACCGACCGGCAGTTCCTGTGTGTTGGTGGTCGGGGCCGGACGATGCTCGCGGGAGCCGGGTCCAGCTGCTCTGCATTAGGAAGCCTCGCTCATCGTGATCCGGCAGGGACGGGTGAAGCAGAGGTTGTGTTTTTCCCCCGCTGGCAGAGCCGAAGGGCAGGGAGGGCAGGAGGAACACAAAGCCTCCTTCTTCCCTCTCTGGCTCCCAGCTGGAGATGCTGCTGGAAGCATGCTCGCCACTTCCTCCCTTCCTGTGCGAGCAGCAGCTTGGGACCAGCTCCGCTCCCGCACACCCGGCCGGCCAGGGAGGAGACGCTTCGGCCCCAGCTCCAGCGCAAAGAGCCAGGGTGAGGGTCCACACCTGCCCTCCGGCACGCCCCCGCCAAGTCACAGTGCTGGGAAGGCAGGATGGGCAGCTCCGGGGTCCAGCGACAGCAGCATTTACAGGCAGAGCTCGCAAGTCTCGGGTCCAAGGTAGCAGCAAGCGCGCGGGGCGGCCCAGGCAGCGGGACCCACGCTGGGGCAGCCGTTCTGCTCCAAGGCCATGGGAAGGAAGCGTGAGCGGAGCAGAGATGCTGCGGGTCGGGCATTGCGCAGCTGGGCCAGGGGTGAGATCGGAAACCAGCGGTCAAGGAGCGGCCTCGCAGTCCGAGGAAATCCAGATAGGAGCGTTGGCTGGATGGGAACGGGGAGGGCTGGAGTCCTGGGAGCGCAGGAGGGCGCTGCCAGCGTCCCCCGCAGCAGGTCCCCGGGTGGCAATGCCACCCAGGCTGGGATGAGCCCAGGAGTGGCTCCACAGCGGCAGGAGTGGGCAAGGAGCCTGATGGAGTCCTGGCATCCGAGCAGGGTGTCCGGGCGGGGCGGCAGCCCCAGGGGGTGCAGCAGAGCAGGACCCATGGCAGCAGTGTGGAGCAGGGTCCAGAGCAGCCCTCTGGCAGCAGCACAGGCAAGGGGGGGGCTGCACAGCTCCAGTCCCTCGCCCCTGTGGTGCGAAGCGGGCAGGGGCCGACCCAGTGAGGTCCTGCTGGCATCCAGAAGCATGACGGACGCAGGCACAGCCTCGAGCCCCCTCTCACGCAGTTCCTCTCTGGCCTTGACTCACACGTGGCTCGGGCTCTGCCCGGAGCCCCTGCTCAGACGCCCAGCGCCGTCAGCGAGCCCGAGCTGGTGATCTTCTTGAAGCGGTTGGCAGCACACACCCCGATGAAGTTTTTCTGTAAAAGGGGAAGAGGAGAGATGCTGACCCCAGCGGGAGGGCTGTGGCTCTGAAGGCTGAGCCAGAGCCTGCTCCCGGGGCTGGGGAGGAGCCGGGCCGGGCACTGGGCAGGCACCCAGGCACCCATTCAGCCGGGTTGCATGGGAGGGGAGCATGGGGGGGGTGGGGGCAGGGCTGATGCCAGGCATCATCCCTTATACTCTGTGCCAGCACCCCTCCTGCCCTAAGAGGTGCCTTGGGATCAGCTCAGGGGAGACTACCACGAAAGCACCTACGCCTGAGGGGGGGTCCCGCCATGGGGGTACCCATAGAAGGGCTGGGGAGCCCTTTCTCCAGGCTCAGGGGTCCCCAGCCCTTGTGCCCCAGCTGCCAGTGAGACAGAGCCATCCCAGACACCATCCACCAGGACAGGCAGAAGCTGGCAGCGCCCTCCCTCGGTGTTGACCCTCCCCCCCCGTGCCAGCCCCACACACCTTCCAGCGCCGCCGCATGACGTATTTCTTGAGCAGCACTTGGGACTTGAGCCGGCGGTTGCAGCGTTTGGCCTTTTCCGCCAGGTTGTTGAGCCAGGGATGCTGCAGGCACTGCCCGGCACTCATCCGGGCACTGGGGGCAAGAGGAGCCTGGGTCACCCCTGCTCGAGCCCCTCTGCCCCATCCACCCCCTCCTCCTGCCACCCAAGAGCCCCCCAAAACCCCAGAAACATGCAGGGGAGGAACTAGCTGGAGGGATGTGCCCAGGGATCGCTGGCCCGGCATGTCCAGCTTGGGACAGGAGATCCCGGCGGGACACGGTGCTCAGCCAGGGACAGCCAGGAAGCTCACTGGGAACAGGGAATACTGCTGACCCCAGTGCACAGGGCAGCGTGTGGTACCTAGGGGCTGGGCACACAGCTCCAGGGATGCTCTGGGACCCCCGTGACCCCCCTGGCTGCTGCTGGACTCGCACCTCTTCTCCTTGATGATGAGGTTGGAGACAAAGTCCTTGGCCTCGTCGGAGACGCTCTCGAAGGTCTCCTCGTCGAAGTACCAGTTGGCAGCCAGGACGTTGTTCAGTGTCTCAGTGTCGTTGTCACCCAGGAAGGGGGAGAGCCCGCTGAGCCTGGGGGTGCAGGGGGGTGAGGAGCTGGGTGCCCTTGGGCCCTGACACCTCAAACCCCCCAGAATGGAGCAAACCCAGCGGGGCTGCCCTGGGGAGCAAGGCAGGGCGGCCCCCAGAAGGGAAGTGGTGTGTGGCTGCTGCCTGCAGCTGGGCTGAGCTGTTTCCTGCCTGCACGTGTGGGCACAGCCACCCCCTGGCCCCACCCACTGCCCCCCAGCCCCACTTGTCACCCCCCAACCCCACCTGCCCATCTCCCCAGCCAGCACCCTCCCCCAGCCCACCAAGCACCCGGGTGCACATGTACGGCTTGGGGACAGCTCGGTGCCCTGGGGGGGTCTGCCCCAGCACCCCAGCACAGCGCTGGCAGCCCCCCCACGCACCCCTGACGTACAGCATGTAGGTGATGACGCCCATGCTCCACATATCCGTGGAGTAGGAGACCTGCTCGTAGTTGACCACCTCAGGAGAGAGGAACTCGGGGGTGCCGAAGTTCACCTTCAGCTTCTCCTGGGGGTTGTACCTGTGGCGGGGGGGGAGGAAGAGTCAACAGGCAGGGGACAAGCTGCTCCCCCAAAACCAATACCCCCTCCCAGCAGGCGCTCGGGAGAGCTGGAGGTGGCAGCCATGGCCAAAACCACAGCCCAGAGCACGTCCTGGGGCTCCCAGCACCCCGGGGACACGTGGGGTAGAAAGGTGGGAGGGGACAGGGAGGAGGGATGGAGCCGAGGGAGGGGGGAAGACGGCACCTTCGAGCCAGCCCAAAGTCGATGATCTTCACCATGTGCCCGGTGGCAGCGACACAGAGGATGTTCTCGGGCTGCGGGGACAGGGAGACCATTGTCCCACCGCCAAGAGGGACGTCCCCAGCACGCAGGGGGGCCTGTCAGCCCATGGGTCCTATGGCTGACCCACAGCAGAGCGACACTGACTTGCAAGCATCCCTCCCCCAGCTGGCTGGTGTCGGGGACATGTTGCCCTCACGAGCACGGCGTGGCTCGGGCCGGTGGCTAAGAACACCCACTGCCCCCCAACCCTCCCCAGCCCCACAACCCCCAGCCCCACACCTTGAGGTCGAGGTGGAGGACGTGCATGTGGTGCATGAAGCGGATGCCCTCGCAGATCTGCCGGACGAACACCATGCAGTCCACCTCCGTCAGGTGGTAGTCGTCGTCGATGATCCGCTCGAAGAGCTCCCCGCCCTCCACGCTGCGTGGAGATGGAAAGGGGGGGTCACCCAGGGCTCTCTGCCCCAAGCTGTCCTCCTGCAGAGCACCCTGCATCCCCCTGAGGACCCCCAGGCCAGCCCCACTGCTGGTGTGGGGGCTGAGCAGCCCACGTGTGGGCTGGGGTGGGACACCCCCCAAGGCAGGCACAGGGGGGGTCACCCCAGGATTACCTGGCAGCTGCCCCAGGGTTTGCAGAGCAGAACAGCCCCAGGCTCCCCGGAGCAAGCGGGCAGGGGGAAATGGGGCTGCACAGGAAGGACCTGGGTCATCTCCACCTCAGCGTGATGGAGGGAGATGCTGTGCCAGCCAGGAAGAGCCTCCGATCCCAGAGTGAGCCAGGGAGGTCCCCAAGAGGGCACGGGACATTCCCTAGGGCCAACCCCTTCTGCTCCGTGAGGTGCCAGCACGTCTGCTCCGTTTCTAGAGCATCCCCCGCAACAGTGCCCCTCACCCAGGCGCCGGGCCCCACACAGCGCTGCCCCGGCACTCACAACTCCATGAAGAGGATGATCTCCCGGGGCGTCTCGATGGCGTCGTAGAGCTGGATGAGGTTGCGGTGGTTCAGCTGGTTCATCACGTCGATCTCCAGCAGCACCATCTCCTGCAGAAGGAGCCCCACGTTTGGGGGGGGGGGGGGGGGTCAGCCCTGGCAGAGCCACCGGCATCGGGATGGGCTGTGTCCCGGCCCCAGGGACACACAGGGCACGACACTGCCACCCACCACCGCGGCCATGCCACTTGCTGGCGGCACCGTGGCCGGGAGGAGCCCCCCGCCCCAGCATCGGTCAGACCTTGTCCTTGGCACCCTGCTTCCGGATCACTTTGGCCGCCAGCTTGAGCCCCGTCTGCTTCTCCGTGCACGTGTGGACTTCGCCGAATTTGCCCCTGGGGAGGGAGATGCCAACGCCATCAGCCACCCCGGCTGCCCGGGACCCCCAGGCTGCTCCCCTCCGCACCCACCCTGCCCTGGGCACCAACCCATCCCAGCCAGGGACATCCCATCGACCGAGGGCCAAGGCTGGGCGGCAGCTCGGGGCAGGGCCGGGGGGGGAAGCCGGGCACCCCGCACCCCCTCCTTACCCTCCCAGGATCTCCTTGGAGCTGAGGTTGAACTGGGAGCTGACGCTGGCAGATCGCAGGGTGACGATGCGGTGTGCGAAGGGTGCGGGCGGCGGAGGGACATCGTCTGCACAGAGAGGATGGATGGGGTGAGGGGGGGGGCTGCCTGACCGGGGGACCCCACTGCTGGGCACCCCGGGGTGCCCCGGGCTGGCAGCGGGAGCAGTGCCAAGCCCGTGGGTGCAGGATGCGGCCGGGTACCAAGTGCCCGGCCGCACCGGGGGACGCAGCATCCCCCGGCGGGTCCCTCGCCACTGCGGGCGGCATCGTCCTGCTGCCCGGCACCCCCACACCGGACGGGGCCCACCCCACCATCCCGCGTGCCGCGCTCGCCCTCTCCAGGCCACCCTGCTGCGTGTCACCCCCTCCGGGCCACCAGCCCTCGCACCCTGCTCGCCCTCCCAGGACCGACCCCACCCACCCAGCCCTGGGCTCGCAAGGAGCCCCGCAAGCACTCGCAGCCTCCCTCCCCCCCGTCCCCGCAAGGCCAGCGGGGCAGGACACGGGGACACGCTGTCCCCTGCCACTGGCCATGTCACCCCCCCGGGCTCCGCTGCCTCCCGTGGGGACCGTGCCAGGCTGCGGCCGGAGGAGCCCGGGGGGGGACACCGACGCTTTTAGCCCTGTGTACATGGAAACAGGAGCTCGAGGGCCGGCAGGCGGGCAACGAGCCAAGAGCATGAGCAGGCAGCACGGGGAGGGGGGGGGGCAATGCAGAAAGGTCTGTGGGGGGACCCCGGGCTGCCCCCACGCAGAGGGTCCCCGGGGTGCGAAGCCAAGGCAGGCACTGCGCAGCATTACCCAGTATCTCAAAAGGGTCTTCCTTCCCAAAATCGGGGGTGAGGTAGGGGCTGGGGGGTGGCTCTGACTCCATCGAGGGTGGCTGCCCCCCAGGGCCAGGCAATATCCTCTCCTGTGGGGTGCCGGGAGGCTCTGGGGGCTGCAGGTTCGGGACAGGCTCTGTCGGACCCTCTTTCGGCTCCGCCACCGTGGTCTCCTCCGGTATCATCTCCATCGCTGCCGCCTCCACCCAGGGCTGCTCCTCCCTGGAAGCAGGAGCAGGAGGTGAGCAGGCCCCAGCCAGCAGCCCCCTGAGCCCAGCACCCACCCCCAGGGAGCCGGAGGGGTCCCATCCCAGCAGGGCACGGGTACCTTTGGTAGGTGGCCGGGCAGCTCAGGCTCTGCAGCAGCACGGGGCGCGGGGGCTCGGGACCCTTCGGCTGCTGCTTGTCCGTCTCCTCTGCCTTTGCCGCTCTCTCCCCGTCGCCCTGAGCCATCACAGCAGCCACAGCCGCGGGCTCCGCGGGCTCCTCGCCTCCAGCCCCAGCCTCTGCTCCGGCCGGCGGGGCTTCCACCTGTGCAGCCCCCTTCCCTCCGCCCTGAGCCTTTGCAGGGGCTGGGGCCTTCTCCTTTGCCGGCCCTTCCTTGTGTCCATCCTCAGCCTTTAACGTAACTGGGGGGTTTTCTACCCTGGCAGCTTTTTTCTCTCCGTCCTGAGCCTTTGCAGAAGCTGGAGCCTTCTCCTTTGCAGGCTTTTTATCAGCTGGGGTTTTCTCTGGCTTTGCAGCTTTCTTCCCTCCATCCTGAGCCTTTGCAGCCACGGGGACCTTCTCCTTCACAGCTCCCGTGGTTTTCTCCTTTGTGGGCTCCTTGCCTCCATCCTGAGCCTGTGCTGCAGCCAAGGATGTCTCCTCTGCGGGTTTTGCCTTCCCTCCCTCAGCCTCTGCTGCAGCCTGAGCCTTCTGCTTTGTGAGCTCTGCTTTCCCACCACCCCCAGCCTCTAACCCACCAGGGGCTTGTCCCTTCGTGGGCTTGTCCTTCCCTCCATCCTGAGCCTCAGCTGTAGCTGGGTGCTTTCCCTCTGTGGGCACTGCTTGCCCTCCTTTGGGCTCTCCTGCAGCTGGAGCCTTCTCCTCCCCGGGCTTGTCCTTTGCCCCATCCTGAGCCTTGGCAGCAGCTGGAGCCTTCTCCTCCACAAGAGTTGCCTTCCCTCCTTTGGGCTCTCCTGTAGCTGGAGCCTTCTCTTTCCCAGGCTCATGCTCCCCATCCTTCCCTCCATCCTGGGCCTTGGCAGCAGCCGGCACCTTCCCCGCTGCAGGCGCTGCCTGCCCTCCATCGTGCTGTGCCGCTGGAGCCTCCTCTGCCAGCGCTGCCTTCCCTCCAGCCCGGGGCTCTGGAGCAGCCGGTGCTGTCTCCGGCTCCAGCTCTGCCTTCCTTCCTCCAGCCTCTCCCACGTCCTTCTCCTTCCCCGGCTCTGCCTGTCCCCTGTCCTGAGCCATAGCAGCGGCCGGAGCATTATCCTGCCTGGGCTCACCCTTCCCTCCGTCCCGCGCCTCAGTGGCAGCCGGCACCGTCCCCTCCATGGGTGCTGCCTCCCCCCCTTGGGGCTGGGAAGCCTGCGGGGCTGCCAGGGCTGCGCTGCCCTCTGCTTCAGGGGGGGCCGTGCCACCAGTCCCCCCAACGCCCTGCTCCATGGGGACTCTCCGGGCAGGAGGCGGCTGCGCTGCGGTGCTCCCGGTTCGGCGAGGCTCCTGCGGGAGAGAAGACAAGCTGAGGGCTCCCCAGACCCGATGCCCGGCAGAGGGGCACGGTGGGACGTGGGCAGTGACTCTGCTCCTGTGGAAGAGGGGCGAGTGGCTGCCACCCGGCCGGTGACCCCACGTGGCTCAGGTCCCTTGCCCCATCCCGTAGCGCCCCGGTATCTGCTCGGCGGTGACTGACCGGTGGCCGACGCCGGCACCTGTCGCTGCCACCGGGCTGCGGCGCGCGAACAGCCGGCGCGGCCGCGGTGCCAATTTAAGGCCACGTCCCCTCGTGGCGTGGCAGGAGACGCCGGCTTCGGCCCCAGGCTGGCAGAGTGGGGATCAGGCCAGGTGAGCATCCCCAGCACGGGTCCCGCTGCTGCCCACCCCGAACAGCACAGGCGGGTCCGGCCCTGTCCACTCAGAGGCCATGCGGGCCCCCAGCCCCTGTCCTGCAGCTCTGACTGTCCCCTGCCTGGTGGTGACCACTGCTCCCACCCGAGCTGTCCCCACCACGGGGACCTGTTGGTGCCTGGCCAGCACGAGGTGCCACCCCGTCCCCTCCAGCCCAGCGCCCATTCCTCAAATCCCTGCTCTGCCCCAGCCACCTCCCCTCCTCCTGCCCCAAAACACCCCCCCTGCACAGCCTGTGCAACAGTCCAGAGGCTGGGACAGCCCAGCCCTGGAATAAACCCCCCAGCAACCACCCCAGTCCCTTACTGGTCTTACTGGGACAGGAGCCATAAGCAGTTGATTCCCAGCCGAGCAGTCCTGTGTCCCACTGCTCGGCACGGGGAGCCCACGGGGACGGAGGCATTCCTCCCTGGGCTGGGGGCTGCGCTCTCCCCAGGACCCCACGCTGCCATGCCCCAAGTGGGCAGCCACGCGGACCCCCCCCAGCCCCTTTACCTGGGTCCCGGTGCAGAGGGTGGTCAGGAGGGCAGCATCCGCACTGTGCCAGCGCCCGGAGGGAGCAGCCTCTTCTATCCCGGGTGTAACGGAGCCGGATTAGTGCGGGCAGAGGAGGATCCTTTACAGCAGCGGGAGCCATCCCGCTTCGCCTTTCCCAGCACCTGTCACTGCTGGAGCCCGTTCAAAGGACACGCCATCTCCCCTGTCCCCTGCGGGCCGGGGACGCGCAGACACGGAGCAGGGGACGGGGACCGAGCTGCCTCCTGCCCTTGCACCGGCCACGGCAGCGCCCCAAAACCATCCCACAGGGATGGCGCTGCTGGACACGGTCTGAGTGGCCAAGTGCTTCCACGTTGCCCACAGGTGACATAAGGTGGCCGCTGGCCACCCCACAGGGGTGGTGGCTGGGAGCAGCCAGTGACAGTGCCGGCTCCCCGTGGCGCTGAGCTGCGGCCGTGCCCATGGGTGCTGGGGGGGGGGGAGCCGCTCCGAAGGGCCCTGCGCTCTGCCAGCGTGACCTGGCACCCAAGGGTGCTGCTGGTGCCTGAAGCCACAACAGTGGCCACCAGGAGCCAGGCAGCGGCTGCAGCCTCCTCTGGGAATCAGTGGAAACACTGATTTCCTGCAAAATGAAGTGTTTTGGGGACCAGGGAAAGCAACAAAGGAGCTGGGGGCACTGCCCGGGATCGCCAGCCCCTGCCGAAGGTGCAGCGTGTGCTGCTGGGGAGCTGCACCCCATGGCACGGCCTCAGGGACTGCGTGGGGCTGAACGCAGGCACGGAAACCCCGGGGAGGGGGGCACCGGGGAACGGAGCTGCCAGGGGCACGGCCTGGCCATGCAGGGTCCCAAAACCGCTGGATTCCCACGGGCTACGCCAGGTTCCCAGCCCAGCAGAGCCCTGTTTCCTTTAAACCCTCGAACCCGAAGGTGAGGAAAGCCTTGCTCACCCGGGGTGCGCACAGCCGCGCTCGGGTTTCGGCGGGGGGCGGGATTGCAGGAGGAACCCCCGGTAACTGGACCCAGCCCTCGGCGTCCAGCGCTGCCAGGCAGAAGCACTCCAATAATACCAGCTATGAAAACCCCAGAACACCCGTTTGCCGTGGCAGGGCAGCAGGAGCGCCGGCACAGGGCAGAGGAGGAGGGGCTCGGCCCCTCATATGGGGCTGGTGCTCCTTTTTGGGGGGGCACAGGGGGAGTTGGGGCTCTGTGGTGGGTGATAAAGCAGCAAGAGTAACTCCCAGCAAGAGAACAAGAGACGGCAAGAGGCTGCCGGGGGCGGAGGGGGGTCAGGCAGCTGCCCCATGCCAGGCACCCTCCTGGTCCTGCTCCCCATCACCCCTTGCCACCCCCCCGCCAAGGGAATGGGCCCCCTGCTCCACCACGGGGAGGACAGGCAGCAAAGGGCCAGCGCTGGTGCTGCTGCGGGAGGGGGTTCCCCCCGAGGAGGCTGAGATTACCAGGGGCTCCCCCAGCCTCGGCGCTGCCAGCTGACGGCCGCGGCTGCCCTCCTGAGCTCCCCGTGGAGCTCGAGCCCTGCCAGGCAGCGAGCCCGGCTGCTCCCACGGGGGAATCACGCACAGCCGAGCTGAGCCGAGGCCACCAACGTGGGCAGCAGCATCCCGGGAGCACTCGCCTCACCCGCGGCACTTCCCGGGAGGACACACCGCTCTCCAGGCAGGGCAGGGACGGGGCTGCTCCGCGTTGCCAAATCCCGGCTCCCAGCGAGCCCCCAGGTTCGGGGCATCAGGGGTTGCCAGAGGAGCTGTTCACACGTGGCACTGGGAGCAAGAGAAGCCAGGATGGGGACAGGGCCCTGGCCTGGGGCAGCTGCCAAGGGGGGTAGTACAACAGCCTGGGGCATCAGGCAGGAATAACGACCTGGCAGGCAGGACTGCAGCCCCTGCTGCAGCAGAGCCCACCCCAAGAGCAAAGGGAGAAGGGACGGTCCCCCCAGCCCTTCCCCTGCTACCGGCAGCAGCCCCAGCCCAAAGCTCGCAGGAGAGATGCTGCTCCGGCCCGCAGCCAGGGATGGAGAGGGAGGGGAAGGAGTCGGCGCTGCTGTGGCTCGCTCCGATCGTGGCACAGGCCAGCGCTGCCACGGCCCCAGCAGCTGGCACAGCCCCCAGAGCAGGACCAGCAGCCCCCAAGCTGCAGCACAGGGGCAGAAGCATCTCCCAGCATCCACCACCTCAATGCAAGAGCAACGCTCGCTCAGCTGGGACGATGCCGGAGCAGGCACATGGCTCCAACCAGCACAGACGCTGCTATTGTGTGCAGAGGTTGGAGCATCACCAGCATCCACACCACCCGTTCCCAGTACGGCCACTGCTCCGGTGGCAAGCAGGAGTCCCGCCAACACCGCTTCCGCAGGGCACGCCGGCAGGAATAACCAGCAAGACATCATGCCTCGTGCAGCGGGGACTCTGCCCACCGACTGTCATCGGCAACGTACAGTTTGGAATTGCCTCTCCCCTCCCCTGGCCCAGGGCTGGCATGCACCTGGAGGCCACCAATGTCACTTGAGGCATGTGCTGCCACCGCTCTGCCAGCCTTTGGCTCTGCACCCTCCCAGCAAGCCCCAGGTGGAAGGAGCATATCCATGGAGCAGGAGCCCAGGGACCACAGCCATGCCCACAGCCCCCTTGGACCCATGGAAGGTGGGATAAAACCCTCCCAGGAGAGCAGGAGCACCTGCCTGGAACCTGGCCAGCCTTCCCCAGGCCCCTGCGCATCAGGGTTGGCATCCGGGATCAAGCCTTGGGACAAGGCGAGGAAGGAAAGCGCCGGGAGCAGGCACTGGGGAAGCCATGGAGGTGGTTCTCCAAAGGAGACACGTGTGAAGGAGGAATGTCCTATGGTTTGGCACTGCTAGGAGAAAAAATTCAACTGTAGGCAAAGGGAAATGAGCTGAAAGCCCCCTCGCAAGAGGGTTGGGGCAGTGTCAGGGCAAGAGCAGCCGCACACCAGCACTTGGGATGCCTCGACCCAAACACCTGGGGAGCAGCACGGCGCTCCAGGTCTCCGCAGAACACGGAAGCAAACCAGCCACCACCAAGGTTGGTTCTTTTTTTTCCCTCCCCTCCCCATTCAGGAACTTAAGCCAGAGTCTACATTGGCTGCAGCTGGAAAACAGCCTGTCCTGGGGAGAGCTGGCGAGGGCTCAAGCACGCCGTTCCCTAGCGACGCGGTTGTCACAACCTCGGCTGCACACTTTAACCTTTACGCTTTTGACGGGTAAGGGAGGCTCTGCGTAGCTGAGCTCTGCCCCTTCCCCAGGAAACCCTACACCCTGTCTAAATCGAGCAGCAGGGCAGGCGAGAACAACATCCCCGCCTGAATCCCGGCCAAGCCAGCCGGGTGGGCACCGACCTGGACACGCCGGCAGCAGCTTAACCACTGCCATCAGCGCCCAGGACTTCCCCGGATGAGCTGCCATCGTGCTGTGACCGGTCCCAGCGAGGTGATGGGAAGAGACAGGGGAGAAGTCCCAACATCAGCAGAAGAGCTTCCAGCAGCAGCTCAAGGACAGCAACACAGCTGCCAGCAGCAGCCAGGGAGCACCGAGCATGGATCCGGATCACCAGGACCTGCCCACGGACAGGCTGTCCTTGCCAGCTTCGTGCCAGGCTAGGTGGGCAGCCAAGGAGGTATCACAGAACCATGGAATGGTTTTGGTGGGAAGGGACCTCAAAGCCACCCAGTGCCACCCCCTGCCATGGGCAGGGACACCTTCCACAGACCAGGGTGCTCCCAGCCTCATCCAGCCTGGCCTTGGGCACTCCCAGGGATGGGGCATCCACAGCTTCTCTGGGAACCTGTCCCAGTGCCCCCCACCCTCTGCGGGAAGAATTCCTTCCTGATGGCCCATCTCCATCTCCCTCTTTCTGTTTAAACCCGTCACCCCTTGTCCTGTCACTCCCTGCCCTTGGGAAAAGCCCCCCCCACTTTCCTGTAGCCCCCCCAGCACTGGAAGGTAATCATATACGCCCAACTAAAAGGCCACACACTAAGCACACCTTTCCGACGGTACCCAAATTCCAAGGAAATCAAAGTAAATGATTGCCATAACCCCCAAACAACAGTTTGTCCTACCCAGACACATTAATTCCAAGTTGTCCTGTTCAGAGCAGCACAACAGCTCTGAGCAGCCCAGCCCACACCAGTTCCCACAAGGAATAAAGGCGAGACCCATAAACACCGGAGAGGCAAAGCCTCCTCCTAATCACAGCCAGGAGAAGCCAAGCCAGCCCAAACTTCACGCCTTTCCAAGCCCGAATCCGAGGGCTCGCTCTTGTTCTTTCTGCCAATGGCTTCAAGCTCAGCTCCGGACCCCACAGCAGCCCCTTTTGCCGCAGAGCCCTTTCCCACAGAGGAAGCAGCACCACAGGATCACCTGGGTTCGCAGGACGGGTGACAGCACCACAGACACGGCAGCAGTGGCATCGGGGAGCATCGTCTGGAGTAGCTGCATCCCTCGGCCCTTCCCTTCCGCAGTCACCCCTAAGGCAAGTCCAGGGCAAAGCCTAAACAGCACAGAAATCACAGCACAGCGCTAAGGCAGGAAATAATTCTCAGCAAACTTTAATCGAGACTCTACCAGCTCTTCCCAGTGCCAGGCGTTTTGCCGCCCAGCACGTTCGAGCACTCGGTCCGTATTTGGTTCTGCCAGCCTGGCTTGGAGACGCCTTTAGCCAAGGGAACTGCGCAGCGGGAGCCAGGGAAGCAGCTCCCAGCAAGGCGTTTGCCAGTTGAGCAATTCCCCAAATAGAACGGCTTCGGCTATAGAACAGCAGAAGGTTTGAGGCTCTGATGTACACAAGGAAGGGCTTTAAAGCGTGGGCAGGATTCATCTCGGCGCTCAGCTAACCCTCACCAAAGGTCAGGCCTGCGATACGCTGGCTCGCCGAGCCGCGTTAAACTCAAGATTAAACACGTACTAAAAGCTTGAGAAGCACACACTTAAAACCAAAAATACTTCAAAGTACCAAGCCAAGGCAGCTCTTCCAGATGCTCACATCCCTGTACGTTCACCGAGGGCCCTTCCCCGAAATCCCTTCCGCAGGAAAGGCATTCAGCCCGCCAGCAATCGGATTGGGAGTTTTTATTTAGTTCGGGTACACAATATCAAAACCTGGTTTAGTCTCTAGTGAACGAGACGGGTAGGTGCGGAGGGAGGCCACGGGGCTGGCTGGGCACCGCCTGGACGCTGCGCCGCAGCCACCAGCCTGACGCGGAGTTAAACTACGAGACGTAACAATAATGGAACCAAGCGCGGGAGCAGAGAGCGAGCAGCCACGTAAAAACAACTGTTCCCTCTTTGCCAGGAGCGGAGCGGGGTGGTATCTCACTCCTGTCATCGCACGGATGTGTATCAGCACCGGAACCTATCTGAGAAGTTGGGAGACCTCGGCATGGTCAGGGGCTGATCACTGGGCTTCACTTCTACGCTGCGGTATTTGCGTATCGGCTTTGCCCTGTGAACCTGCAAAAACAGAAACGAGGGGCAAGGTGAAGCGAACGGCTGCGGTTAGGATGAAGCTGAAGGCGAGCTGTCGGTGGGACGAAGGCAGGCGTTGGCCTACAGGACCACCATGCTGCCTGGGGCACTGGAGTGAGCCCCAGGGAACGTGCACAGTGCGTGTTGGGATGTGGATTTTACAAGGGTCATTCTGCGCCCAGCTCTGGGGCCGAACAGCAGGAGGACACGGAGCTGTTGAAGAAAATCCAGAGGGGGCCACGGAGATGCTCTGGGGGCTGGAGCCCCTCTGCCATGGGGACAGGCTGGGGGAGTTGGGGGGTTCAGCCTGGAGAAGGGAAGGCTCTGGGGAGACCTCAGAGCCCCTTCCAGTGCCTGGGGGGCTACAAGAAAGCTGGGGGGGGCTTTTCCCAAGGGCAGGGAGTGACAGGACAAGGGGTGATGGGTTTAAACAGAAAGAGGGAGATGGAGATGGGCCATCAGGAAGGAATTCTTCCCAGAGAGGGTGGGGGGCACTGGGACAGGTTCCCAGAGAAGCTGTGGGTGCCCCATCCCTGGGAGTGTCCAAGGCCAGGCTGGATGAGGCTTGTAGCAACCTGGTCTGGTGGAAGGAGTCCCTGCCCGTGGCAGGGGGTGGGGCTGGGGGGGCTTTGGGGTCCCTTCCAGCCCAAACCATCCTGTGATTCTGCTCCAATGACATGTGCACAGCCCCAAAAAAGTCAGTGCTCTCAGCAGAGCTGCCTTTTTTCTGTTTAAGGCCAGCTGTAAAATTAACGAGGAGTCAGTTTGCAACAGGGAAACCTGAAAAGGGAGCCCTAACGCAGCTCAGCGCTGACACGAGCTCATGCCGTACATTCACACATCCCCTGGGGTTACTTCACAGCCCCTGCTCGGAAATAGCTCACTTACCATTTCTTGCCTTAGCTTAGTGACTTCTTCCTTGTCCCGCTCCTCTTGCTGCTGCCTGATCTGCTCCTGTTGCCTCTCCTTCACAGCTTCTCTGTCTGCCAAGTGTTTTTCAAACACTTGCCGCTCTTTAGCTCTTTTTTCCGTTGCCAGCTCAAAGCTTTCAGGAACTACAGAACCAGAAAGGCTCTCTGAGTTTGGAAATAGAGGAGATAAGGTTGGTGCAAAGACAGTCAGTAAAGCAGAGCAGTACTAACATCGAGCCTCCCTCCGGAGTGCTTCACCGGACAGGGGCGGTTAGTAAGTACCTCCAGGTTTTGGGAAAGAGAAAACCCTCACGCCCAAACACGAGCAGCGTGAATGCAGATGTGGCACAGGGCTTCTCACAGGAGGGAGCAAGCACACAATTGTTAGTAAAACCAGCCAAAAAAATCTTGTTTGTATAACCTACAGAGCTTAGTCGAGCCTTCATCTCGTTAGAAACGTGAGGAAGAGACTGACAGCCGCTGCAGAAATGCCAGCTGTCTGCAGGGAGCTCCTCGCATCCCATTTACCCTTATCCCAAGCTAGCACACATCAATCATCTGCCAATTGTAGCGTAGCTGTTAAATACAGCTGCCACGTTAGCGCAGGACAGGGGGGCAGCGGAGAGGAAACTCCCCCGGCTCCCCGGGGACATGAGCTGTTAGGGAATTAGTTGATTAAGCGCGTGGCACTGTTGGCTGTGCCGATAAAGAGGCAACAGCCAGTCTAAACATCGCTTAATTGCATGGCTTCCGAGTTATCAGCCAAGCCCGGGCAGCAAGTACTTGTAATTCTACCTGATAACAGCTTATTTTCCTTTTTAGGCACAAAAGGTTCCTGGTACACCACGGTGTTGGGCCGAGCTTTAAAACATGCCGCCTCTTTCTGCTTTTTCAGGTCTTCCTCAAGCTGCAAGAGAAGAGAGATCATCAACCCCAGGCATCATAAAGAGACCATCTCATCACCCTCCGGCATTCCCAACACTGGAAAAGTTGACGTACATCAAGTTATTTGCATAGAAAATAGTATTAAAGCCCAAAAGTTGTGTCACTTGGGGCCTGCCAGTTCCTTTTGCCAAAAATAGCCTAAAGAAAGCATCAAGTGTCCACTGCAGACTTCACATGAGGAAAGCAGCATATTATTGATATGTTGATAAATCCCCGAGCACAGAGACGGTCAAAGGGATCCAGCTGCACATAGCTGCTGCTTCAAAACCCCCAGCAGCCGGGGTCGTGCACACAGTCGGGGTACATCCCATCACTAAAACCCCCAGTCACCAACCCTTCACCCACAGCACAGACCCCACGCAGAGGGCAGAAGCACTCATTGCTCCGACACAGATCCCAGCAAACTCAAGCAGGACACGCTGGGAAGTCGATCACAACTCCACCAGCTACACAACGTCTGGCCGTACCTGTTACCCTTGGCGCCCTACCTGCTGTTTCCAGCTCTGCTGCTTGGCAGCTCCCCGTTCGTCCACCTGCAGATTGAACGGCTCAGGCTGGGTTGGGGTTTTGACCTTCTTTTCTGGCAGCTTAACGTGGTCAAAGTAAGGCAGACGCAGCGCTTTGAACTTCGGCACCTGAAAGAGGGCAGATGTGGATTAGATCTAGGGAAGGAATCCTTTCCAGAGAGGGTGGAGGGCACTGGGACAGGTTCCCAGAGAAGCTGTGGATGCCCCATCCCTGGGAGTGCCCAAGGCCAGGCTGGATGAGGCTTGGAGCACCCTGGGCTAGTGGAGGGTGTCCCTGCCCGTGGCAGGGGGTGGGACTGGGGGGGCTTTGAGGTCCCTTCCCACCCAAACCATTCCATGGTTCTATGAAACACACGGAAACCTTTCTCACCGTTTCCTCAAAGGCACGAAGCTTTGGAAGTGTAACAGCCAACCCGACACGACGCCAAGTCCCACCGCTCCCTTTTTAATCTGCATGGAATCCAAGGTGGCTTTTGGCTCTTACCTCTTCCTTCTGCAATTCCTCTATTTTTTTCTCTTTCTGGATTTGCCGCTCTCTGTCACGGGCGTCAAACGAGAAGGGACAAACTTGCACGTGCCTCTGGTCTGGCATTTTGGGTTTGAAGGGCACTCCGTAGTGTGGCATCGGGTTCGCTTTGATCACGGGGACCACCTCTTTCTCCTGAAGGGATATTAGCATTAGGATCTGACACAGCACCGGATTTCTGCAGAAAGGCTACAAGCCCTGCCCAACGGAGCCATGAACACCGGAGTCCCTTTAATAAGGGTCACAGCAGTGTCACACGAACACTCCGGACACTGCAAAATTAGCAACACAGAACGTACTGACTGACAGGCATCCTGCACGCCAGGCAAGTCCCTCCTCTTTCCCAACCTCTGTCCGTTCTGGTACTCATCTTAAGTAGACTGTAATTCTTTAACACCCTCTTCACAAGAGGGAAAGGAGGAAGGATGTGATGCATTCCAAATCCTGCTCCCCACCTTCAGGGAGGAGAGACATCCCGTGCAGCACCTGCCCTTCTCAATAACAGAGCAGGGAAGGGCAACGACCCTCAAAGACCCAAGCGGTCTGCTTTCCTCCCGCACAGCGGCCACACCGCGGTGACCCTACTCTGTGCCCTCACGTTTAAAGCGAGTTATTCCATTCTGTATGAAAATTCCAGCTTCTGCAGAACGAGGACCAGCAGATAGCTGGTTTGAAGGGAAGGGCACAGAGCAAGAGGGGCACTGGAGGCACTGCCTGACCAGAGGGACAGGGCTCACCAGGCCAAGCCCGCCGGCAGAGGTGCAGCGGGCTGGCCAAAGCAGTCACCGTGGGGCCACCAGGAGGCTTGACCTTCACAGGTTACCTTTTCCTCATCTTTGCCAGACACTCGGGTTCTGCTTTTCAAGGTGAAGACTGGAGACTTGGGGACTGTAACAGGAAGCACTTTCTTCTCTGGAACACCCTGTTCGGAAGAGCCAGTAAGGAGCCACCCAAGTGCCAAAACCAAGCGCTGCAGAGCAACAACCCAACGTAGCGCCGTACGTGCTCACTGCAGCTCTTACCCAATGACAGACGGCGCTTATGCAAGATGATTAAATACATAGTGCAACACAGCTAGGTACTTGGAAGCTAATTGCCACCCCCATCCCCATTCCCAGGTGTGGGGGATTACTCAATTTACCACAACATCCTCCAGGATTTTCGTTGGACATGGCCTGGAATGGAATTCAAAGTGCTCTTCCTCCTGATGCTTCTTACTCTCACGCTCCTGGATCCTTTTCTCTATTTCCAACTCAAAGCCAATGGGTTGCGTGAGTTCCTTCACAGTGGGTTTCCTGGGCAGGAGCGGGCCACCCTCAAAGATTTTGTGATCGAGCTCTCGTGCTTTGAATTTGTACCTACGCAGGGGAGACGGTCAAGATGCAGCTTCTAGCCAATGGCTTCTCACAGCGAGTCAGGTGCAGCAGCAGTCGTGCCACACACAGGTTACACGGTGCACAGCTCTAGTTAACAACTCCTCCTTTGCTTTTGACACAGCGAGACATTAAGGAAAACCTTACGGATTGCTCCTTGGAAACCCAAAACTTTGCCTACAGGAGAGTTTGGAAGCACCTGCAGGCTGTACTGCTATACTGGGCTTGCTTTACTACTCACAAGCTGTACTCAAACCCAAGATCAGCTCCCCTGAAAACACCTACGAAACTAATTGGCTGCTTTTCACATCCCTCCAATCGAGCCACAGGATCACACACAAGCTGAAGGAATCTCAGAGTTATGCTACTCATTCTTTTACACAAAAGGGGTAATTCCTGAGATGTGATATTTTGGCATCTGAAAGATACTCCCAGCACAGTACGATTCTCTCTTGGAGGACTAGAGTAAACCTTTACTTACTGCTGAATTTTCTCTAGTTCCTCTGCTTCTAACTCCGCTGTAGTTTTGCAGGTGACGGGCCGGAAGCGCTGCTTTGTCAGAAGCAGTGGTGTTTTAGGGTTTGTTAGCCGAGCTTTCACCAGCTTTCCAGGAACTGGGCCTGTAAATTCAAGTCACAACCTACTCAGTGGAGCACTCAAAGCATCGTTCTTGCTCTGCCACCATCGCGGCGGACATCCTCCCGGCTGGAAATAGCCAGGACTGCTCACCTTCATCAGACTTCCTCTTCCTCAAGTGGTAACGAGAGGGTGTGCGCTTTTGGAATGCTTCCACCTGCTCAGCAAGGGACACGTATTCTGATGTGGTTTCCTCGAGTTTCCTTTTGTTTCCTTGGGACAGATTGAAGGGTTTGGGGACAGTGGGTCCCTTGGGCATTCGTCCCTGGAGATGAAAAAACTAGTTATTATGGCTGTTTAATGACACTTCATTTCCCTGTTGATTCACAGTACCAGTCCTGTCCCCTCAGTGAAAAGGTGACGCTTCACACTAGACACAAGTGTTCACACACACCAAACACCCTGGGGCACCGCAGGGCCTGGAAGACACTGCAAAGTGAAATGCTCTGGGGGCTGGAGCCCCTCTGCCCTGGGGACAGGCTGGGGGAGTTGGGGGGTTCAGCCTGGAGAAGGGAAGGCTCTGGGGAGACCTCAGAGCCCCTTCCAGTGCCTGGGGGGGGCTACAAGAAAGCTGGGGGGGCTTTTCCCAAGGGCAGGGAGTGACAGGACAAGGGGTGATGGGTTTAAACGGAAAGAGGGAGATGGAGATGGGCCATCAGGAAGGAATTCTTCCTGCAGAGGGTGGGGGGCACTGGGACAGGTTCCCAGAGAAGCTGTGGATGCCCCATCCCTGGGAGTGCCCAAGGCCAGGTTGGATGAGGCTTGGAGCAACCTGGGCTAGTGGAAGGTGTCCTTGTCCGTGGCAGGGGGTGGGGCTGGGGGGGCTTTGAGGTCCCTTCCCACCCAAACCCTTCTGTGATTAAAGCATGAAGTGTAACGACCAGAAAAAAACAACATTAAAGGGTCCTTTTCAAAAGGGGCAGTAAGCCAACAGCAATGTTCGCACAACGCTCGCCTTGTGTGGCAGCCCTTCATAGGTTACCGGCACAGAAAGGTGATGTCAAGAATCGGCCAGCTGAGTGCTGGCAACACTGTGGTTCTCACCGGAGAAGGAGGATGCTTTCTCAGGGCTGCTGCAAAATCCAGTTCCTTGTACTCGTTTGGCTGGCTTTCCACATGCTGTTTAATTCTGTTCTCCGTGCAGAAGTGGAAGTCAATTGGCTTTGTTACTTGACCAGCGGCCCTCTTCACAGGTTGCCCTAAAGAAACAGAGCAGGTAAGGTCTGGAAGCTTTTTGGGGTGTGGGGGAGAGGGGAAAAAAAAAGGCATTTAATTTCTAACAACTTGAATATATTTGGAGAACTCATCTGTAACCACTCAAAACATGACCAAACCCAAACTAACCCAATCCCAGGCAGTTTAGGGGCTGATCCGCATTAAAAGCCACCTAATAGTTACTACAGAACCTCAGTGTTTGTGTCTGAAGGTACTCGCACAGCACCCCCCAGCTGAGCCCACCTGCCCCAGCGATAGCCGCTTTCAGAGACTCCTCGTTCTTCTTCCGCAGCTCCATAACCTCCCGCTGCAACTGCTGCATCTTTTCCAGCTCCTGCTCCTCCGTACTCTTCACCTTGCCAGAAAGATGGGTTCTCCTGCAGAAGCACATGAAAGGCTCAGATACACCTTCCCGCTTGACAGCGCGATGTCAGTGCAAAGGGACACCCTCATCTCCGACATCATGGCAGAAGCATCGTTCCTTATAGGCGTACTCTTCAGGAAAGAGCTCTTTGGGTTTTAACTGCTCGAGCAAGCTCACAGCTAGCTCCTGTCCTGCATAAACATTTCCTGTACGCACACTTCAGCCATCAGCAAGAGCAGCTTTCTCCTCCAACTAAAAGCAAAAGCTCTCCTTAGCACAGGTTCAGCTGAATTTCATCCTAACGGCGTTGCCTACCCGGGGTTTAGTAAACGCGATACCGTCACGCGCTAAGCTGAAAACGCACTGGCCAGGGCTGTCACCTAAATCAACCGTGATTAGCACAGACAAGTCACAAGAAAGCTACGTACTTCAACATTGTTGGCGTGGAGGGCACGGTCAGTTTGCTTTTCCCTCTCCCTGGAGAGGGGTCAGGATTCTGCAGGGGCTCTTTCTTCGTGGATACTTCCGTCAGCCTCTCTCTGCTGCTGGAACTAAGGTAACAAGTTGTTACGGCGAACAGCTCTAATTAACAGTGCTCTGAGTGAAGGATCACCTCCAGCTCTCACCACCACACAAATCCCAACACCTCGTGAGCTCCAAGGTACGCCACACCAGCCTTACCTCGCCACAGGCCCCGGTAGCGAGCGTCTAGATTTCCCTGGTACTCTAAGGCTGCAGAAGGGAAGATGAATTACTGAGGTTTTGGAACTCAGCCTTTTCTTCAGGAGGAAGGTGTACTGTAATTCATCTGGGCACCGCAGCGTTTGAGAGGTCGCACTTCAATTTCCTGGCCTCAGGCTTATCACCGTATGATATCTTAGTGGTTAAGCTAATTTGAGAAATATTTCAGCTGCGACCCATAGCTGATGACTCCTGAAGGACAAGTTAAGCCAAATTTGAAGCTAGCTGACAGGCACTACATCTGGAGTAAGGAGCTTAAGAAACTCAAGCTTATTTCATTCACATCTCTCTCCAGACACAGCATTTCCTTCAGGCCTTACAGTCAGTTGTTCTTATGACACCAGAACCACAAATCAGGTTTCGGTCATCCCTCCCCCCGAGAACCCTCTCAGCCCTATGGAAATCCCTTCCAAAGAAGCAGTTGTATCCCCCTTCCCAGTCCCAAACAGAAGGCCTTTAGCGTACATTCTCATTTTCTTCGGGGGTGGAACCTCTTCCTTGTTGACCGCAGCAGTACCATTTCCCTCCGCTTTGACTCGAGCTGGCTGTTTGTGCTGCTGTGCTTTCTTCTGCTTCATAGCCGGTCTTCTACCCGCCCTGGAGTGGAACAGAAAACGGAGGTCAACAGTCCCCCAGGTCTGAGGAGGCACACACTCTGTGTAACGCTTTTTACAGCGGCACACCACCCATCTCCAGCGCACCCCCAACGCAAACCCTGCGTTTCACAGGAATAATTCCTGCTGCATTTGGATTATCAAGGTTAACAATCCATAAATCGATATTCTGTGGTACATGAGCGCACAGAGCCCCATGGATTCACATCAACTGGTTCTGCCCAGCTCAGGCAGATATAAACAAACTTCATAAGCCACTCCAGTTTCAGATATCCTCACATTCCCGAAGCTCCTAGTGCTACAGAGTTGTTTGACAAGTATGTGAACCACTGCACTGCACTCCCACTCCTAGAGACTGTCCCTCCAGCTCAGCAAGCAGAGCTCTGTCCCAGTACACCATCGCTGTCTTGGAGAGCTTCAGCCCCATAGGATGACCCCAGAACTGCAGAACCTGAGAGCAAGGACCTGCCTAGTTACACCACCCGCGACCTTCACGCAAACACGCACAAGTGTCTCACCTCTGAGAGGCCGCGGCAGGAACAGTGGCTCTCCAGCTCGACAGGGATTCAGCAATATTCCGAGGATTCCCACTGGCCTGCGTGCATTTGGCTTCACCGTCCCCTTCGCCATGGCTTTCACCTGAGAGCAGCGACAAACGTCAGCTCACACAGGGGAATGCTAAAGCCAAAGCACGAGGCCTTGCTAGGCAGCAGTAGATGACGATGGTCCCGCAAAAGCCAGGTAAAGATATTCTCCCCCCACACCATGCCAGCTTACTCATTGTTACTTCTTGTGGCGTGACAGAAGACAGAACAACATCAGGCTTTGAAAAGGCAGGGCTGTACTGCGAGACCTTTGCCAGATTTTCCACAGGAGAGATGTTCTCCAGGTTGGCTTTTTGGTCTGTGAGGAGAGAGAGACTTTCACTACACACGCTGCAGCAGGAGTTCTTAACAACACCTCAGAATCTCATCACGATGTTAACGAAGTCAGCTGTCAAGTCACAGACGGCAGATTTTAAATACAAAACCAAAACACCCCCCCCGTCACCCAACGAACGATGCTGCTAACATGACTAACCCATCAGCGGAAGCCAGGCCCGAAGCAAATGTCCAGCAAAGCCCTCGGGCACAGAGAAAGCAAATCGAGGAGCCGGAAGCGACTTACCGAACCAGGAGTCCGCATTGTGTACGTCATCATCGTTCAGAGTCGCAAAGTTGATGCAAGGGTTTGGGACATCAAAGGAATAGCGAGATTCCGGGTGAGACATCTTCACGCCGTCCCCGCGAGCGCTCTGCTCGCAGCGCTGCAGTCCTGGAGACAAGGAGCATCGGTCACCCATTACCCAAACCCCAGCGTCAGCTAGACCACCCCTCCCACGGCTTTGAGACAGACGCTGGGACAGTTTTGGGCGCGCTGTCCTGCCTCTCACCCACAGCTTCGAGCAGAACGCCTCGTGAGCAACACAGGGGTTTATTCCCTGCCTTTGCCGCTCGGCAGTGGAAGTTTTACCCCTGTTGACATTTGCAGGTTGAAAACTATCACGAGGATCACGTTTTGTACCTGCAGGTGCTGGAATTGTATTTTTTAAAGGAATTAGAGTACAAAGCTTTTCCAGAGAGCAACCCATTTGCCCTTCCCTCCCGCGGGGCGCACAGCAGAGTCCTCCCCCTTAGCAGAGCGCGGATCTATGAAGTGAGAGCCTGGCGAGGCTGACCCTAGCGCACTGCAAAGCACCGTCTTTCTCCCTCTGAAGGGCCACAAACAACAACTAAAGACACAAGCGTGCTCTTCTATAGAGTAACTTGGTTTCCAAAGCAGGAAGAGAGTTCTGCAGAGTGGTATTACTAGACAAAAAGTAGGAAGAAAGGCAGCGTAGGACCCTCGCTGCATTCCACGGCACTACCCCGACGCTGACCAGGCTCTAGGCAAACCAAGCACTGTGACAGTGGCAAGAACAGTCCCTGCAGTTAATTAGTGGAGCACTGACAGCAGAAGGAGTCCCTGTGTCAACAGGTGATATTAAACCCAACAGAACAGGAATAAAGCCAGCAACAAAAACTATAAACACTTAAATCCTAACAAAACCTTTTGCAAAGGTGCTTTTATGCTGCCGCGCACAGCTGCGAGGCCAAGCCCGCGAGGACACTACAAAACACTCCCCAAGGAAATCACCTGAACTTTGCTTTTACGAGTCCAACCAGCTCCGAAGCAGAGTGATCCACAAAGGCTCAGACCCAAACCATCTGTCTGGGCAGACCACCCGTGGGCTCAATCCAGACAGCAGGCCCCATAATTTGGAGTGAGTCCAGAGGGGGCCAGAGATGCTCTGGGGGCTGGAGCCCCCCTGCCATGGGGACAGGCTGGTGGGGTTGGGGGGTTCAGCCTGGAGAAGGGAAGGCTCCGGGGAGACCTCAGAGCCCCTTCCAGGGCCTGGGGGGCTACGAGAAAGCTGGGGGGGCTTTTATCAAGGGCAGGGAGTGACAGGACAAGGGGTAATGGCTTTAAACGGAAAAATGGAGATGGGCCATCAGGAAGGAATTATTCCCGGAGAGGGTGGGGAGCACTGGGACAGGTTCCCAGAGAAGCTGTGGATGCCCCATCCCTGGGAGTGCCCAAGGCCAGGCTGGATGAGGCTGGGAGCACCCTGGGCTATGGAGGGTGTCCCTGGTCCCTGCCCGTGGCCGGGGGGGGGGGGGCTTTAAGGTCCCTCCCAACCCAAACTGTTCTATGATTCTGTGATAAAGAAGAAAATGTCCATGAGTAAATCAAAGCAGCATTGAGGAGCTATCGCTGCCGCTCACAGGCACTGGCCCTCCCTCCCGAGGATGGCTGCACCCAGAGGCCTTCGGGTCCCCAGCACCGAAGCGTGACAGTTAAAGGGAAGAATGTCACTAGGGAGACATCAGCTACACGACTGCAAAGATGTCAGGGTAGGACCCAAAGAAGGCAAACAGAGGAATTGGAGCCAAAACCAACGGTAACCGAGCTGAAGCCACGGCTGGAATCGAATGCTTTCCTACCGCCCTTAATCAAGATAGAGTTTCTGTCAACACTATCCACTTTTTTAAAAATCAAATGCGTCATCTGCATTCTCCCCTCACCCTCCCGGTCACTTCACGAGTTGCAGCTCCAGGCATCAAATTTCCCAGCTACTCGTGTCCACTGCTGCACTTCCCAGCTTTTTACGGTGTAAAGTCCAGATTCTTTCAGCGTCAGCACCCTCAGCTCCGACCCCCTTCGCTCTCCCGCTCCCAGACGGGAGCGAACAGCCGCGGCAGGAAAGGGAGCGCATCAGCGCCGCGGTTTCATACACCACATTCCTTGGAATGGCAGTGGGGAGGTAGAAGTTGTCACGACTGAACTCCTGAGGGTCCTTCTCAGTCAGATGAGCTCACGGCATCCGCTTTTCAAATCCCCACGGATCCTCCAAGCTCCGCACACGGGATTTACTGCAAAGCACCAGTTCGCTGAAAGGCATCTCGTTCCTCCACCTACCAACTCAGCTCGGGAGCGGGCTCCCACCGGTGATTTATCACCCCGATACGCCCACCACAGTGCCGCAGCAATCCAAGCCCGAGGCCTGTTGCCCTCTCCCCGGGGGCATTTCAAAACACCCAGTCATGATTTTGATGGTAGAACCACCATTATCTCACCATTTTCTTTAAAGACAAGAGGCAAGAATTCCTTCTCTCCACTGGGACACTCTTCCACCAGAAGCGAGGTGCAGAAATGTCTCCTCATTAATAGGGACGTGCCCTAATTACCAGGCACTGTGTGCATTTACCACACCGTGGTTACAGGCTGTCATCCTACGTAACCACAGCGTGGATTTAAAGCGTAAGCCGGCTCTCCCCACATCCATCACCTTCCGTGTCGACGCCAGCACCCGCAGAGCTCCGCAGCCAGCCAGACGGGGAACCCTCACCCCGCTTCTGCGGGATCAGCTTCCACCTGGTTCGCAGGGAGCCGTTCACACTGCTGCTGGTGCGAGAAAGGGCGAGGATCCGGTCCTTCTGCTTTCAAAACCAGCCCAAATTCCCTCAAAGTGGCTGCCTAACTACAACCCTCATTCTCCTTCTAGGCCTGCTGCCCTCACTGACCTAAGAGGGCCACGCAGCCGTGCTCCCGTATGGAGCAGCACAGCCGCATCCACGAGGAGGAAGAGACGATGGGTTGCTCCGCACATCAGGCTTCTTTTGAGTAACTACACTTTGGCACGTTCCAGAAGAGTGCCTTGGCCTGGTTTAGATTAGTTAGCTTTGAAAGAGGATTAAGCTAAATTGGAACAAGCATGCCTATCCCAGAATAAGACTGATCCAACAGCAAGCGCAATAGGTATTTCGGAATAACTTCACACCTCGCTCTAATCCAAATTAGCTTTAAAATGCTGACACGATTCCATCACCCCTGTGCTCAGCGTCTTTTCCCTCAGTGTAGCTGTTAATTTCTGGCCAAAACCATTTAGGTCGGGGAAGGCTGGAAAGGAGCAACCCCAGCAAGACCTTCACTATGTGAAACTCAGCAGCACTTCACCATTACAACCTAACCAAAAGAGCCTCTTATCTTTAGAGCGCCAGCCCAGAGAGACGGTACCATCAGGCAATAGAATAACAGCACCCACCACCGGGACAACGGGTCCTCCCAGGCAGAGGAGAGGGAGCAGAGCTTCAAGAAGAGGAATTAGAGGTCAGAAGGAGAGAGAGGGGGAAGTTTGGGGGAGCAGGAAGGGATGGACAGAAGGCGGGTACAGAGAAGATCTGCTCTTTCTTCCCACCTTGCAACATAATTAGATAAGCCCCTGGTCAACTTGAGACAACACCCTATCACAATCTGCTGCTGGTGCTCCACAAGCTACAGGTGTTACTCTAAATCCTACCAGGACTGGAAAGGGGAAAAAACAGTACCAGCTACACCAAAAAAGGACATTCCAAGATACATTAGCAGATAAATCTGAAGCCAGTTGCTGCAAAACCCAAGCTGGACAACCAGGAATAAGCAAGAGAAGCCCCACCAAGGCAGAGGAAGCTGCACAGCAATTTGCTGCAGTAATTCCAGTGCCTTCTGCTGGGCATCCAGCACCCAGTGCTATTGAGACACAGGACTCTACGCTAGCCAGGAGGCTCAATTCAGCCTGGCAGCTTTATTGTCCTGCAACCTAAAGCTTTCCTTCCCTTTTATAGGGATGATAATCCAGACAGTTTCCAGATGCTTTTCACCGGCTAATATGTAAATTGGACCACCACAAGGGGCTGGAAACTGCCTCTCTAGAGATACAGTCCTGTCATCACAGCCTCCTAGGAAGCTATCCCCACAACACTGCCATGGCAACTCTTTCCAGCGTGATGCCAGCAACCCTCACTTTTCCCTGAGTGAGGTTAATTAACACTTTTTAAAAATCCTGGCTCTTCCTCTCTGGTGTCCCTCACTCAAAGCTCGAGCGTGCTTTTCCGCAGCACAGAACTGACACTGAACACATCATCCTGGGCACGAAACAGAGGCAACACCAATGTCCTACCACATAATACTCAAAAATGGGGAGAAAGCCTTTATCTCTAGACAGGTGAGAGATGAGCACGCAGACAGGTCCGCAGAGCACCCTATCCAGCCTTATCAGCCTTCAGCAAAACCACGAGCGAGGTGCTAGAGCAGCAGCTTTTCTCCCAAGCAGCCTTTGCTCAGCTAAGGGCAGCCCAGACCCGCCTCCCTTCCAACAGCCCAAAATAAACAGCCCTGACATCTCATGCTCGGTAAATGAGATGCCACAAGTTTTAGGAGACACGAAGATGGGACATTCTAAGAATAGCCGTTCAAGGGAAAGTAAACTATATTTAGGCAGTATAACCTCAACTTATCGTTGGATGGAAATTGGACCATTACAAGGGGCTGGAAACTATCGTTATTGTTAGATAAGTTGAAGCTTCTCTGTATATAAACAGCTAACTTAATACCTTTTCTGTCACTTGAGCCAGGTTTCGCCTGGTTTTCTTCCTTCCTTTCCCTAGGCAGCAGGTTTGGTTTGAGCAAAAGTAACAGTTTTTCCGAACTGGGAAACCCCGACGCACACGGGAGGCTTTGAGGAGTCGCTGTGAACAAACCGCCGAGCAGGGCAGGCAGCGGGGCCGGCGCTAGGCTCAAGGAGCACCCTGGGCTGTGTTTCACCGTGAGCGCCGCTCACATCTCAGCTTCGTCCCATCGCAAGGCTTATTCCAGTCCTGCGGCCCCACCTCAGCGCGGGGAGCCCCTCGCCACGGCGGCCACTGCCCAGCCACAGCCCGGCCCCAGGCTCCGGCTCCTTCAGCCCTACGGCCACCGAGGCCTTGGAATTAGTCGCCGGGGATTTAGGCCCGCGTTACGGGGCTCCGGGTGCGACCCTGCCCTCGCGCCACCGTGCGAAAGCGGCCCCGGTCACGGACTAAACACCCGGAGCCGCTTTCCGCCCCCGCCTCCCACCCGCGCCCTCCGGCCTCTCGGTGCTGTGAGGGGCCGGGGCCGCGTTACCGACACCGAGGCTGGGAGCAGGCCCGCGGCCCAGCCGCACCCCCCTCAGCCAGAGAGGCCCGCCCGAGTCCCGAGGAGGGCTGCGCGGCCCAGACCACCGGTACCGGGCGGCGCAGGGCAGGGAAGAGGGGCAGAGACGGGGGGACGAGGCTCAGCAAAGCCCCCATAACAAGGGGAACTGCCCGGTAACCGCCGGCCGCCCCCACTCACCTCAACACCGCAGCCGCCGTACGCGGCGATTCTGCCCGCCGCCGTTAACGAATTTCAAACTGAGCTCGGCGCTCCGAATCAACCAATCAGTGCCTGGGGCACGCCCCCGGTGCGTGCTGACTGGGCGGGCCGCCAAGAGACCCGGATGAGCAAACCACCCCTCCCGCCGCGCCCTACCAATCAGATAGGCCGCCGCTTTGAGTGCCGTTCGATGGTGGCCTATCAGCTGCCGGTAGGCGGTTCCCTCGGGCAGGGCCGCCTCGGCTGGAGGCCGGTGCTCGCAGCCTGCTGGGCCCGGGGACAGCAGCGAGGCCGTGCCGCCCGGGCCGGAGCCCACCGGAGCCAGGCCCTGCTACCACGGCTCTACGTTACGTAGTCGCTGGAGCGTCCAGCGTGCAGCTTTGAGTGAGCGCGCAGCGCGCCTCCGCTCCCTCCTGCCACGGGTGTCCCCAGCGGAGCAGAGGCGGCCAGCCCGCACTCCCAAACGCTGCCTGCCTGCCTCCTGCTGCCGGCTGTTCCTCGCCAGAGCAGCTCCTCTGACTGCCCGGCCCAGGGAAGGCAGCTTCCGCTGCCCACCCTTCCCGCTGCGGCGGGAAACGGCCCTTTAAGCAACGTTACCTACCGCAAGCACTGCGTAAAACTCCCAAAACTCAGCCGACGGGAGGGCCGAGACACCGGCCCCGTCAGCCTTCCCCTCGCAGCCCTGCCGCGGGCGCGGCACTGCGGGCAGGAGGTGGCCGCAGGCTCCCGGAGCACCGTGCAGACAGAAAAAACCCTTCACACGCCAAGCCCTACTCGCTGTGAGGGCACAGGCGGCCGCACCCGCGGGCCCTGCGGTACCCACGCGGCGTGGGCTGCCCGCAGGCCTCGCGACGTCCCCCAGGCCCCCGCGCGGCCGACAGGCGGCACCAGAGCCCCGCTCTCCGCCCGCGCACTAGCGCCAACGATTGCGCGCAGGCGCCTTCTCCTCCCTCTCCGTCTAACCGACGCTGTCGCCCCGCCCCTCTACGCATGCGCTACGCTCGCTGCCCAGCCTCGGGGCGCGGTGCGCATGCGCACCTCCCCGCTCTTGCCCCCTCCCACCCGCCCGCACCCCCCCGGAGCGGCCCAGGAGCGCGGCGGCCGTTTGGCGGGCGATGCGAAAGGAGCCCGGGGACTGCTGAGCGGGCCGAGGCCCGGTGGGGCTCTCGGCGACCCCCGGCGTCGCTGCCACCTAAGCCCGCGGGGCAGGGGCGGGAAGGACCCGGACCCTCCGCCGGCCGCTGAGGTGAGGGGCGGAGTGGGGCAGGCCATGAGCGACGCGCGGCTCGCCCAATAGGAGAGCCCGCTGCCGGGCCCCGCCCCGCGGGGCTCTGCCGGCCGGTGATTGGCTGGCTCCTGAGGGGCGGGCGGCGTGGGCGCCGGCCTCGCGGGCGCCGTGTCGGTCCTCGTGCGCGGGCCCCGTGCTCGTCGCCCCGCCCCACGCGGGTACGGCGGCCGCGAGGGGCGGTACGGTGGCCGGGGGGCAGCCCGCCCCCTGCGGCCCTCCCGCCTGCCGCGGCCCGGTGAGCCACCGGGCCCGGCCCTGGCGGCAGCGCGTTGCCAACGGCAGGGAGTGACCGGAATCGCTCCTGTAAGAACGCAGGGCCGGGCGGCGGCAGCCCCGGGCAGGCCGAGCCCTGCGAGCCCCTCTCTGGTGGCGGGGAGTCGCCGGTTTTCAGCCTTTTATCCCCTCTGCCTGCGGGGACCGAGTGGCTTCGGGAGGGCGGGGGGGGGGGCTGTGAACGGCAGCGCGCCCGGCCGAGCGAGCCCCGGGGGGGGGGGGGCGGAAAGCGGGGTGTGTGCCGCGCCGCGGTTACCGGACGGGGCTGCCGTAACCCTTGGGCAACGCTGCCTGCCCGCATCCGCTGGCCGCCGTTGGGCAACGGCGGCGGAGGTGGGCGGGGGGCAGCCGGGCCCTTTAACGGGCGGGGCCGGGGCGGGCGGGGGCGGGGCCGCCTCCGCCTCCGCGGCACTTCGGGAGTGGCGGAGCACGGCCGGGCCGGCCCGCAGCTCCAGCAGAGCGATCGCCGCCTCCCTCCCGCGGCTGGCCTTCCGGGCGGTGCCTGCACCCGGTGAGATCTGGGGGCTCCCTGGGGTTCGAGGCTGGTTTCCCGGGACGGGGGCGGGTGTTGCAGTCGGTTCTCCTTGCGGTTTCTATCCGGTGACCCTGAGTCTCAGCATAAAGCTGCGAGATCATCTTAGTCCAAGGCTAAGCTATCCATTAATGCCACGGGTACATGTAAAAGCTGCAGCATTAACCGTTTCTTTGCCTCTCTCCTCTCCTGGTGCTTGTCTGTGCAAAGGTCAGATGCTTCGATCGGTCGTGAAGAGTGGAGTCGGGACCTGCTAAGTGCTGATCTGCTTGTGCTCTGGACCATGGACTCACTGAGGGCGTCCCAGGTGTGAAAATGTCCAGCAGTAACCGGGAGTTAGTGATTGACTTTGTTTCCTACAAGCTCTCGCAGAAGGGATACAACTGGAGTCAGCTGGAAGAGGAGGATGAGAACAGGACTGACTTTGCAGGGGAGGAGGCCGAGATGGACAGTGTCCTCAACGGGAGCCCCTCCTGGCCCCCCCCTGCCACCCACGTAGTGAATGGAGCTGCCACGCACCGGAGCAGCCTCGAAGTCCGTGAAATTGTTCGAGCAGCCGATGTGAGGCAGGCGCTGAGAGAGGCGGGAGATGAGTTTGAGCTGAGGTACCGGCGGGCTTTCAGCGACCTCACTTCCCAGCTCCACATCACCCCCGGCACAGCGTATCAGAGCTTTGAGCAGGTAGTGAACGAACTCTTCCGCGATGGAGTGAACTGGGGTCGCATCGTGGCTTTCTTTTCCTTCGGAGGAGCCTTGTGCGTGGAGAGCGTTGTCAAGGAGATGCGGGTATTGGTGGGACGCATTGTGACTTGGATGACCACGTACTTGACCGACCATCTAGACCCCTGGATCCAGCAGAATGGTGGATGGGTAAGAACTCCTCTCTGTGGTGGGGACGGCTGCTCGCGTCCTCCCTCGCTCCGGGCTGGCAGTGCTGCCGGTCAGACCGGAGCGCAGCTCCCCGCAGTGTTTATGCTAGCGTGTGTCCTAGACCTTGCAGGGAGATAAAGGGGCGTGTGCCCTTTCCCTCTGTGCTCTTAACACTGCCCCAAGAGGGTCAGGCCGCCACGATGACACAAAGAATCTATGCTCAGACGTGTCCTTCTCCACCCCTGTTTCTTCTTCTTTTCCCTGGATGTTACATAAAAGACCTGTTTTCCAAGAGCCTTTGGAAATCTAATGTCATCCAAGCTTGTTCTTCAAGCGTGAGCCTTGCTCCCAGGCGTGTTCCTGGTGTCATTTAGCAGCAGGGAGTGGAGCTTCCTCCCCTCCAAGCTCACAGTGCTCCAGCGGGCTGGCCTGCGGTCTGCCCGGCTAACAGCTACTTCTTCATTCCGGAGGCAGGATGTTACCTTCTGCCGTGCTCACGGCGAAGTGAATCCCACGGCAGATCCGGGTGGGTGGGTGAGTGGGCTGCTGGACCTGTCTGAGCTGGTGCGGTGGGAGCAGGGCAGAGGTAGGGGCAACCTCTGCGCCGGGGAGCTGCGGCTGCTTCTTGCTTGGCAGGGAGCAAGGCTCCCAGCTGCCCCAGCAGCGAACCCCTGCGCTTGCAGTGGTGAGGTATTAACATGAATAAGCATTTCTGCAGGAAGCATTCCTGAGATGCCGGGTCCGGCTGTGCGCTGCTGCCTGGGACTGCTGGCGGGAGGTCTGCAACCTACAGATGTTCGAGTTGTCTTTCTGCTTTGGCATCTCAGTGACTCCCTGCTGGTGTAACCTTTACTGGTGCCCACTGGGAAAAGAAAAAGGGTTCGTGCTGTCAGGCGTTAGCATCTAAACGGTGGGGAATTGGGAATTGCCTCCTTGGCCTTTCAGCCCTGCTCATGGCAGCAGGCCCCTGCGCCCCGAGTCGGGGGCTAGGAACCTTTCAGCCCAACCTTGTGCACCCTGACAGAGGGACAGAGAGGCACAGGATTCCCCGCCGAGCTCCCCGGCTCCTCACTGCAATGTGGGGCACCCCAGGAAAAGAGGGGTGCACCCAGGGAGAGGGATGAGGTTCACCCAGGGTGCAGGAATTCCAGGAATGTGGCCGCCCTGGGGCACTGCCTGGGTGGGGCTGCTCAGGCAGAGGAGCTTGGTTTCGTTTAATAACCCGGGATCTGCTGGCCATTTCATCAGGCTGTTTCTGGCCCATTAGCTCTCTCATCCTGCAGATAACCCAGGCCAAATGCTGAGTTCCTGCCCCCCTCCCTCTGGCTTTGGCTTTTAAAGCCACAGATTAGTCTTGGAATTGAGTGATCAAATTGAGGTTTCCAAGCTAGTGTGGCTGTTGCTGTTAGTGACGGATTGGGCTGTATCCTGGAGACCTAGGCGATAATGCAATCTGATTTTTTGTAAATGAACTCTCTGGGGGATTTAGATTAAATCACTGGTGGAAAATCACTGGTCCCTGCTTGCGGGGAATGAAATACCTCCTCCCCCAGTTCCCCACCCCCACCCTTAAGACTCTTCAATTTTTTTGTGTCTGTAAATTCATTGTTTGGAGCAAATATTTGCTCAACAGATTGCAGAAGGGTCAGGACTTGTCTCTTATCTGACCCGCCCACCAGCTCTCGCTTTGAAGATCGCCGGCAGCCGCCTTTCCCACCCCGGGGAACAGCCTTGTTCTCTTCTTCTAACCTTGAACGGGGCTTCTAACTTCACAGCCCGTTGTGCTGCTGCCCAGGCTGTGCCGGTAGCTGAGGGGAAGCCAGGCAGGGTGGGAACGGCCGAAAAGGGGGTGATCCCACCCCACCAGCCACCAAAAAATGGCCTGGGCGGTGTGGCTGCTGCCGGCCTGTTGCAGACCCCGACTCGGTGGGCGTTTGAGGTCTCAGCTGTAGCTTCCCCTCTGCGCTCGGGCTTCGCGTCCCTTCTCAGGGGGAGGGTCTTGGTGCCCCTCCGCGCTCAGGGACAGCACAGTGCGGCACCAGCCCAGGGGCCATGAGAGCTCCGGAGCGCCTCACGCATGGGGCGTGCGTGGGGATGCTCCGCTCTCGCGCGATTCCAGCGGCAAGGAGAAAGCTGGCCTACTGCCAGCTCTCCCTGCAAGCAGAAAATGCCAGCCTGCCCTCGCCGTGACGGAGCGGTCCCTCTCCCACCGCCCTGTTTGCACAGGGAGCCTGCTTGGTGCAGCTGAGCTGTTAGAGCCCGTCCCACGCAAACAAAGCTCTCCCGAGAGGTGCAGCAGGCAGGGCCCGGTGAGAGGGATGCAAGTTCTGGCAGGCCTGCTTGGCAGGGAGCAGGGTTTGGAGCGCTGCAGCGTTTCTCTTCCTGGAAAGCCCCTCTGAAAGAGGGAAGGAGCGCGGCTCCATCATGAGCGTTGCACAGCCTGGTTGCGTAGGAAGCTGTTTCATTCCCCACCAGTGGAACAAAGGCAAGCGTAGGAGGGCTGCGGGGTGCAGGTTTGCCTTTGGAGGGGCCTGTTAAGGCTGTTGTGTGCTGGCTTGTGGTAGTTTTCTTAAGAAACCATTTTTTGAGGCAAGGAGGGAATGGCAAATCTCGCTAGGGGTGTATTTTGTCACATTTACTGTCCCTGCCTTGGTTGTCCCTCCTCTCCGCAGTCTGGCACTGAGCACACAAACAAGAACAACCTGAGGGGGGCATTTAATAACCAGCCAGAAGAGAGCTGCTGCCTTGGTGAGCCATCAGAACCAAAGAGGAGGCTTTCCCCAGGCAGTTGCTTTGGCCAGGACCAGATTTCACTAGCTGTGAAGTTCAAACAGTGATCGCAGTGGGGATCGGGAGTCGTGGCGGGAGAAATCTGCGGAGGGGGAAGCGCAAGGCGAGCAGGAGAGAGCCCGGCAGGCAGAGATGTACTGACCGTGCTTAATCTGTGGGAGAGAGGAAAGCGAGCGGGAGTGCCTGCCTGGCTGCGGCCCTCGGTGGGAGGACGGCTCTGCTTCCAAGGCTAAACGCGGGGGTTGAAGAGGGGTAGATCTGTGGACACAGAGGCAAGAGGTTTCCTGTTGGCAGGGCGTGTGGTGGGGACTGGCATGAAGGGGCTGTGTCAGGCCTGGAAGCAAACAGCATCTTTGTCACCAGGGAGTGACATCCGAGTCCTGGCAGGCTGGGCTAGGCGGAAGGACGGAGTGCTTCCCTCTCCGGCTCCGTGTGTCCCGGGGCTCTCGGCCGGCCCTGGCTGCGTGGGGCTGGGTGTGCTGGGCCATCCGTGTTGCGTCGCTCTGCGATGGACTGGAAGCTTGTGGTTCTGTTTGGGGAAAACCCTCCGAAGATGTCAATATAGCAAACTCCTTTTCTATCTTGTTAATTTTTTTCTTGAATGCTAGGAAATGACTCAGCCTGTGTCATATGACAGCGCAGCTGGGATTTCGTCCTCTGCTCTTGGCTCCAAGCTTCTCAATGGTTTCAGGTCGAGAGCAAGCCTTCGATTCTCAGCTCTTCAGAAATGCTCTTTGGCCTCGTGCCATTGCCCAGTTGCCCTGCACGAACCTTCCCCACGGCCACCGTGTTCCCCGGCTGCCCGGGACCCTCACGCCTTGTCGCTACGAGCGTTTTGGGCAGCGTGAGAGAAGTGCCAGTTGGAATTCTGCTGCTGCTGTGCTCCAGGCTCGGAGAGGAGCGGTGTGCGAGGTGTGCACGGCTCGCGGGGGAGAGGCGCAGCTGGGAAGAGCCGTGTGCGGAAGCGGCGCTCTCGGGGTGAGCGCTGTTGGCCTAAGCTCTGCCGTTCCGCGTGTTACCGCGTTGGGTTTCGGGGATGTCCCGGCGCTGCTAATCCCGTTGGAGGTCGCAGCCATGGGTTTTACTTGCTGGCCAACGCATGGCAGAGGTGGCTGTGGGTAGCCAAGGCCGGGCTGTTGCCAGTCACTTTCTCCGATGTGATTATTTTAAAGTCTGGATCCCTCGCAGCTTGAGACAATGTCCCCATTGTCATCACCTGCTTGGGATGACAAAAATACCCTTCCGCTGCCAGCTGAGTCGCTCATGTCCCTTCGCAGCCCGGGGTGTTCCCTCTGGCCACGAGAACCGCCGGTGGCTGCTGGCAGGGCCTTGGCTCGGGCTGTCCTGCCTGGCACAGCCCTCCCAGGTAGCCGTATCCTCGCCGATGGCTGGAGATCTGGGCTCAACGTGCAGATCCCTGGCAGCTTCTCTGTCTGCCTGCGACCTGGGAGGCTTTTCTGCAGTGCTCTCCAGGAAATGCCATTGGAATGACTTCCACTGCAGCTTCCTGCCCGGCCCGCAGCAGCATTCCTGCCGCTAGACCCAGAGTTTTCAGAGCTCCGCTCTTCCCCCAGCTTCTCCTTCTTGGGGGCCCTGCCTGTTCTCCTCACTGCCCCTGGCTGTGCCGTGCAGTTTGATTACGTTCCTTAGATCTGTGATTAGAGCAGGCGCTGGGAAGGCGAAGCTCCTGCCCATCCTCGCTGGAGTGGCCCACTTAACCCCAAGGTCTTTCGGCAAAAGGGATAAGGATAGCGTTTCCGTTCCTCCCCAGGGACGCACCGGGAACTCGGATTCATCAAGCACTGAGGTTCTTTAATCTGAAGATCCGAGTGTCATTCCAAAAGACCCCTGGAATAATTAACAGTTTCTTGCTGCTCTGTGTTCACGGCTGCTCCCGATAATGTCAGCCTTCCTGGTCATCCTGCTCCTGGCCGAAACTGGAACTGAGTCCCTCCGAGTGCTGCCTGGGGTCTCTCCCCATTTTGGCAGCAGCGGGGTGTCCCACCTCAGCAGAAGGGGTGGGAGGGAGTGACGTGCTCTGCTCTACCTGCTGGAAGCTGCAGCTTTCTGTATGTGTCCGGGGCGCTGCACCCCGTGTCCGTGGAGCTCCTGGATGGTTTGTGGATGTGGTTTCCCCCCAGGAGCGGCGGTGCACCTGCGGCCCACATCGGGTACGGGCTGCATGGCGGTGCGATGCTCCGAGGCCTTTCCTGTAAGCTCGGTCCCACCCTGACGTTACAGGGAGTTGTTGCTCTAGCAGCTCTTTCCCTACTAACTGTGAAGCCGGAGTATTCCCAGGAGGAGCTGGGGGAAGGGATGGGGATCGGTTGTAGGAGTGTTGCAGACCTGCTGAACCGACAAGTGAGGGATTAACAGGGGGTGGAAGCAGAGAGGGGCTGGGGGCAGCTGCTCTCTCCCCTCTGGCGACCCCAGCAGCAGGGTCTCCTGGCTGCTTCCGTGGGAAGGTGTGCTCCGTGGGGTGCAGGGAAGCAGGAAAGCTTTCCTCCTCCACCCTCCCGAGAGGGATGTTACCCTTAAACGCTATTGTTCTGAGCGACTAAAGATTAACACGGATAATGGAGGCATGAAAGGGAAGCGGTGTTCCGCCGTGCCAGGGCACTCCTTGCTCTGCTGCCCCGGCCTTGGAAAGCAAAACCATTCCTCCTCCCTTCTCCCCACCTGGAAGGATGGGCAGAGGGGTGTTTGGTAGCAAGATCTCTCGGAAATCCTGCTCCAAATCGTCCTTGGGATGCTTAAATTAGGGGACGTGCTTTCTAGAGACCCACAGGGGCTTTGCTGGGTGCGCCGGGGCCGCTTCGGGCTGCCCCTCGCCCCGTTCAGGTGGGGAGAAGGATGGCTTTGCCGCGGAAGCAGAAGAGCCCGGCAGAGCGAGGGGGCAGAGGGCTGCCGGGAGGCAGAGCCGTTGGCAGATGGCTCCAGCTGGCCTTACCGGGGAGCAGGTGTGGGTTTCGGGAGGCAGCTTTTTAAAAGAGAAGGCAGTTTTGAACCCGGGAGGCTCGAGGGGCTGAGCCGTGGCTGCCACGACTTGCGTGCTGGGGAGCTGTGACCTAGTTGCGCTGTAGAAACGCTCGGTTTCTTTCTTTATTTATTTATTTTTAGGTATTTTTTTGCTTATTTTATCCTCATGTTTAATTTAGTTAGCATAAAAGAAGGAAACCGAGGGCTGAGCGGGGCGGGGAAGGACTGCCTGCAGGCGGGAAGGCCTGCTCCGTGCAGCCAGCATCTCTCCAGCCGCCCGAGTCTTCTCTCGGACACGTGCTCACGTGTACCAGCCCAGTGCTGTCTCTCAGGATCTCTTTAATGGGAAACCCAGCGCACTCGGCACTGCTGCCTGCCTCGGGGTAGCGAGGGAGGGAGGAGCGGGATTCGGAGCATTAACCAGAGAGGCTCCCATGGCCACTGGGACTGGTTGAACAGCGTGCTGTAACTGGTTTGCCTTCCCTCTGCTACTGGGAGCGGGGTGAGCGTGGCGTTGAGCAGGCTTTGGGCTGGTTACGCTCCCGACGGCATTGACGTAGCGTCCCCGGAGTGGTAATAGGCTGTATCTGCGGAGGGGGAAGTTTCCGGGGTCTGCAATTCCCCTGGGGAGAGCAGCTTGAATTTATTGCATTATCCTCCTTCCTGCTCCAGCTTGTGTTTCAGCTGTGTCTGCAGACGTAGCTTCTGATTTAAGTAGATCCAATTAGTAGCTTGCTTCTGGCATCAGTATCCTGCTCAGGGAGAGGAGCCCTGGAGATGAGGAGCCTCCGGTGGGAGTGGGGCTCAGCCTTTCTGCCCCGGCTCCTGATCCAGGATGGGCCTGGAGCTCCACAGCCCTGAGCTCAGGGAGATACCGAGGCCGGTGGCCTCTGCTCGGCCTGGCCGAGAACAAAGAGCAGGCAGGTTCTCCCTGCCTGTACCGCTGCCAGCCAGGGGCTCCTGAGGCTGAACCCAAGTATTCCCAAAGGTGACAATGTGGCAGCAGGGATGGCTTTGTGCGGGAGCCGCTCGCACCGGGTGTACGAGGGGCAGAGCCACGTAGGGACCTGTCTGCCGGGAGTAGGACGGTGTGCCTGAGGTCGCTGCTGGAGCTGGCTGCTTCCCAAAGGAGCGTGGAAGGGTTTTGTTCTCTGCTGTGGGGTGAAGGACTCTTTGGAAAGCTCGGGGAAGAGGCCTAGGCTGGCACGGGGCCGGTTTGGTGGGAATGCAGCTAACACCACGCTCCGGTGGAGTGGGACAGCTGGCTGCATCGCTTGCTTCTCCAAATCCAAGCCCCGTTTGCCCATCTCCCTGGGTTTTTGCGTCGCTGAGGCTGTGGAAGGCTGGGGACGCGACAGGCGCTGTGCCCGGCTGGCAGCCTTGACGTTACGCTGGGCGTGTGAGTCGTGGCGAGCTGGCTCGGGGTTTGGGCTGGGATGTGGGAGCTGGGCGTGTGTGTGGCCCTGGGCAGCGCCTGCGTGACATATGACTTATGTATGGAGAAAATGAGGTGTTGCTACCTGTAAAACAACCCTCATAGCTGTGTTGCAAGTCCTTCCATCCTCTAATGGTAGGGCTCACCGGCGTATCCAACCTGCTGGAGAGCTAATGTCTTCTGTTAGAGCAACTGACCTCATTTAGAGGCTTCCAGTGCACCAGCCAGTGATTATTTCATGCAGCAACACGTATGAGGGAGCCCAGGGCAGAGCACAGAGTCTCCTCGTGCTGCACTGCTCTCCTCCCTTTGCTGCATCAGCTGCCTCCTCTGCCCTCGAGTCAGCAAGGATTTGGGTGGCCTGAATCATTTGAGATTTCATGTGGACGAACAGGAAGTGAAAACAGAATGAGCACATCTTCCTGCACCTCCACCCTTTCCCCTTTTTCATTCAAGTGGCATGTAAGAATTAATAGCAGCCTCGTGAGGCACTGGGGCTGAAGTGGGAAGTGGTGAGGCTTGGATGGTGCTTCTCCGGGATGCCGGAGGATGGGTGGCTCCCTGGGAGAACCGGGCAGCCCTTCCCTGGGATCTGCCTCCACTGGGATGATCCCTGCACCCAGCCTCGCTCCCTCGGGCCGTGGCCGCGCTGCCGTTCCCCACGGGGTGGGTTTGGGGTAGGGCTGGCCGATGCGGTTGAGCTGTCAGCATCGCGCGACTCGGTCCCTGGATAATAGGAGTGACGGTGGCTCTGTGGCCGGACACGTAGCGTGACACTCCCCCTGGCGCAGGTTTCCCCACAGTTACACAAGGACGCGATTGCACAGGAGCTGTGACGTCCAGGAAGGGCAGTGACAAGGTGAAAATTGAGCTTCGCTCCCGAGGGGGGGACAACACACACACCGTGCCACGCTTGGCCCGTGCCACGAGCTGGCCACGGAGCCCGGGGACACACACTGTGCCGCGCTTGGCCCGTGCCACGAGCTGGCCACGGAGCCCGGGGACGCACACCGCGCCGCGCTTGGCCCGTGCCACGAGCTGGCCACGGAGCCCGGGGACGCACACCGTGCCGCGCTTGGCCCGTGCCACGAGCTGGCCACGGAGCCTGGGGACGCACACCGGGCCGCACTTGGCCTGTGCCACGAGCTGGCCACGGGGCTCGGGGACGCACACCGCGCCGCGCTTGGCCCGTGCCACGAGCTGGCCACGGAGCCCGGGGACGCACACCGTGCCGCGCTTGGCCCGTGCCACGAGCTGGCCACGGAGCCCGGGCTCCCCGGCACCGCAGGCAGCACATAACCGTGAAATTAAAGCCGGAGCCTTCCCCTGCCCCCCCGAGCGCAGCCCTCGCACAAAGCCTGCCGGGGCTCAGACACCATCTGTCCGGTGGGGAGAAGCATCACAGAGACCGTCTTTCCTTGGACTATTCCACTTAATGCCCTTTGGAAAACAATCCCATTCCCAGCAGGTGCTAATCTCTTGAGTGGATCCGGTTCAGCCAATGTGTTCTTTGTACAGCAGCCTTGTCGTCCTGCCAGCCGTCCCGCTGCCGAGCCCGCCCGATGCCGGACGGCGCTCCGGTACCTCCGGGATCGGTTCGGCCCGGTTAATTCTGGAAAAAACCACTGATGAAACATGGATGCAAGTAGATTAGTCATTTGCGGCGTTTCCTGCTTCCACACACATGAATGTTTGTGTGGATTCCTGGAACAGAGCGCGATTCCCAGCTCACCGCCTCGTGCTGCGCTCTCCCGGGGCAGGGACTGGGGTTCCAGCTGTCACCGAGGCCTCTTTCATCTCCTTGGAAAACGCTGGAATTCGTGCTGAGTGGTGCGGGGTTATCGCGGGTTCCCGGAGCGGGTGATGAAGCCGCTTTGACAGGAGGCCGGGGTTAGGGCTGGAACCTGCTAGTGAGGGTTCGCTTTGGGTCTGGCTCTGGCCCTCCTTACCCTGGAGCCCCCCCAGGTTTGGTGGGCTTCAGGCGGGGGGTCCCAGCCGATGCCACCGCAGGCTGCACCCCGGTACGGTGGAGGAGAGCGAGGTGGGGACGTGTTATTGAATTAACCCTTCGGGGTTTATGGGTGCATCCCTCGGGGTCTGGGGTGTCTCTGCGTGCAAGGGCAGCCCCCCAGGGCCCGCAGCCCCCTAGGGCTGGAGGGGCTGGAGAGGCAGTGGAGCAGGCGTCCTTCCCTGCTTTTGTCATGGAGATCAGCAGCTGCTTCCCTGGAGGTCACCATTTGCATAACAGTTAGAGCTGGGTCTCTGGAGCATTTGCACCTGCCAGTGTGCTGTCCCCAGAGCCCCGTCCCCTCCCCGTGTCCCCACAGCCCCTTTCCCTTCCCTGCCCGGGGTTGCTGGGACCAGTGGGGGGCAGCTGGGGATCTGGAGAAGCTCCGAGACCTCGGAGGGCCTGGAGGGGCGACAAGAAAGCTGGGGGGGGACTGCTTCCAAGGGCAGGGAGTGACAGGACAAGGGGTGACGGGTTTAAACAGAAAGAGGGAGATGGAGATGGGCCATCAGGAAGGAATTCTTCCCGCAGAGGGTGGGGGGCACTGGGACAGGTTCCCAGAGAAGCTGTGGGTGCCCCATCCCTGGGAGTGCCCAAGGCCAGGCTGGATGAGGCTGGGAGCACCCTGGGCTATGGAAGGTGTCCCTGCCCGTGGCAGGGGTTGGGACTATCTTTAAGGTCCCTTCCAGGGACCCACAGAGCTGTGTTCACAGGATCCCGGTGGCAGCCTTTGGGAATACTTATGTTTTCTTTCTTTCTGAAAGGTCTCAGCTGCCTTTTCCCCATGTGCTTCACCTCCGGCTTGGCATCTGCCGGTCCCACGCGGTGAGCTGGCAGCCCGGCGGGGCTCTGGGAACAGGTTGCTGTCGACGCAGGGCTTTGTTGTGGTCTGCGCCGAGCTGCTGCCTTTCTTCTTCCATCCTCGTCTCGCTGCTCAGCACAGAACTGTTCCCAGCGTCTCATTAACCAGCGTCTGGTCACCCGGATGAGTCCGCTCCTGGCCAGCGACGGGTGTTAGACCTCTGAGCGGTAACACAGCTGTAGTTACGGCGAAGGTAGAACAGAAACAGCCTTGTTTTCGCGGGAAACGTTGCCTCGGGACAATGCCTGGATGGGGTGTCGGATGCTGCTGGCCTGTACGCGACTCCAGGCACAGCGCTTAACCTCTCCGCACCTCTGCTGAGCCGTTTGGGAACGATGCTGACTTATCCCGCGGGAGGTTTTAGAAAACCAAGGGGATTTTGGTAAAACACGTGAAAGATGCCCAGCTGGAGGAGGGTTTGGTACGTGCTGAGCTGGTCGCTGCGGGGGTCGGGGCTCGGATAAGCTGGTTGTCGGGGGTGCGGAGTCGGAGTTTCCCTGGCGATCAGACCAAGTGCCACTGTTTCTCCAGGAATAGTAGACATGGTTTCTAGAGCTTCATGCTGGTGTCTCCATCACCTCCGTTCCCTCCACCTCCCCGTGCAAGGGAAGCTTTGAGCACCCAAACTCTGCCCTCCCCCGCAGCTCCCCTCCTCCCCTTTCTGCTCTGGCTCACAGGAGACAGGACAGGGATTCATGGCCTACATCTGCTCCCTTCGCCCGCCCTCCTGGCTCCGTGTCGCTTACTGAGTCCTCTTTCCCCCAGCGTTGGGGCTTATCTTGAAAGAGGAACCCACTCCGCTCGCCCTGAATGGGATCTGGCACCTGCCCTGCCTCCCGCTCGGTGGGGGCAGCAGCCTGGGCAGCGCTGGTGAATGAAACCAGCTGAACCTCGGGGCTGGGCACCGGCAAGAGCCTGAAACTGGGTCTTTCCCTTCCCGTTTCCAGGCCAGGATGTGAGTCTGTCTCAGCCAGACCTCGGGCTCGGTTAATCTGCTCCCCCAGGGCACTTTGGGCCTGCCCTGCTCCTCTTTCTGCTCTCCCGCAGCGTCAGCTCTTGTCACCGGCCCGTGGGCTGTGGTTTGGGGCACTGCAGGTGCCTCGGCAGCCTTTGCCCCTCCCTGCGCTGCAGGGTGGTGGGCACCGGTAGGGTCTGGGTCTCCGGGTCCCCTGTCTCCTGCAAGCGGCTGGAGGGAAGCTCCCCCCGCCCCAGCAAGGGCTGGTTTAGGCTCCAGCAAGAAGCCAGGGGGTTGCCTTCTGCGGAGACATGGCCTCCCGCTGCTTCCTCGTGGCCTGCCCCGGAGCATCCCCCTCTCGGACGTGTCCCGGGGTGGGGAAGGGGATGTGGGTGGTGGAACAGCGTGTCCTCTCTGCAGTGGGAGAGACCCACGGGCGGTTGAGACACTGACGTGTTGTTGCTACCATAGTCCTTGTGATCGACTCAGGAATTCCAAATATTTCCTCTGAGATAAAGGTGACTAGGGGAGGCCAGAAATATCTGGACGTGTCTGGGCAAGCCTGAGATCCCAACCACCAGGCCAGCGAGGTCAGAGTGGGCACTGGGGAGTGCTGGGCCTCAGGTGCAGCGCGGCCGAGGCCCGGGGCTGTGTGGGAACCGCGCAAGCTGCCTTTCCCTAACCTTCACCCCGGGATGGGGAGGGAGAGAACGCTCCTGCTTGTTTTCCCACTCCCCCTGCTCTGGGATCGCCGTTCCCAGGGGACACATCTGGGCTCGCAGTTGTGCAGGGGCTGAGCTATTGCGGCTTCTGGGGACGGATTCCCTGAGGAAGGACAAGCCACCCTCCTCCCGAGTTCCCTGCAGCCCCCGGCCGCGTCTCGGGCAGCTGCTGCTCCTTTCCCAGGGGGAAGCAGAGGGGCTCAGGTCCCTCCCTGCCCCCCAGCTCTTGTTGGGCTCCTCTCTGCCTGTAGCACCCGATAGCTCTCGCTTCACCATCTGCCATTTATCTCTTGTTCAGCAAACACTTCCTTTTCTTAGAAGTCAGGGCTTCAAAACATGCTTCTTGGAACTGCCTCTCCCCGAGCTCCGTGGCGCGTACCCCAGAGAAGGCTGCCAGTCCTCCCCGGCTCCCTGCCCTGCCTGGGGGGGCCTGCTCCTGGTGCCAGCCCTGCCGAGAGGCTGGCTGACTGCACGGCACCTCTGCAGCCCTTCTGGGATGGTGGGGACGTGCCCTCCCGTGGGTCAGGAGGAGGCTGTAGGGACACGTGGGGCACACCTTACTGAATCCCCCAGCAAAGTGGGTTTTCCTGGGTGTGTGAGTGCACTCTGGGATGTGTGTCCGAGGGAAGGACCTTCCCGGAGGGCGAGGGGCCCGGTGCAGAGGGATGTTGTAGGGCTGGTGGAGGTGGTTTTGGACAAGCGTGTGCCTTCTGGCCCGTTCCCCTGTGCCCTCCATCTCCACCAGCCTGCTCTCTCACGGCTCTGCCGCTTGTTGCCACCTCTCAGCAGAGGGATTTCCTGTGCCAAATTTAAAAATCCCCCCTCCTTGGGTTTGGGCTCTGCTCCCGGCCCTCTCCTGACGCACGTCACCGGCGCTTTCCGTGGCCGTCACCCTGGGCTAGCAGCTGGGCAGGGGGGCCAGCAGCGGGCAGCCGCCCTCCACCTTTCTCCCTGCGTGTGAGCCGCCGTTCCACCCGTTCCTGCGGGCCCGGGATGCGATGCCACACCTCTGCGGAGCCCGTGCCAGCTGGCAGGCCCGGTGGGAAGCGAGCTGCCTTCTGCCGCTCCGTGTAGGTGGTGGAGTCACCGGGACGCTTGGCACAGCCCCGAAGAGGACTCGGCAGCAGTGACGTGCCCCGGGGTGAGTTAGCAAGTCCCTGTTGTCCCAGCGCCCCGTCCCCGGGTCTGGTGATGCCTTGCTGCGAAAAGCTGTGTGTGAGCTTGGTCGTGTGTGTGTGGCAAGGGGAGGAGATACCCGGCAAGCTGTGACCGTGGGGGGGCTGTTTTGGGGGTCAGGGCACTGGCACCCCCTTTCCATGAGTGATGGAGAGGCACCTACATGAAGTGTAGTGACAGGACAAGGGGTGACGGGTTTAAATGGAAAGAGGGAGATGGAGATGGGCCATCAGGAAGGAATTCTTCCCGCAGAGGGTGGGGGGCACTGGGACAGGTTCCCAGAGAAGCTGTGGATGCCCCATCCCTGGGAGTGTCCAAGGCCAGGCTGGATGAGGCTGGGAGCACCCTGGGCTATGGAAGGTGTCCCTGCCCATGGCAGGGGGTGGCACTGGGTGGGCTTTAAGGTCCTTTCCCACACAAACCATTCCATAGTTCTATGATAAGAGCCTCTGGATGCCAGCCAGGATCCAGGAACGGAGGGGATGCTGCCCTTGCCTCCATGGAGGCCATGGTGAGCTGTGACACAAGCACAGCGTCAGCCGGGCTTATCTCTGCTTTCCTAGAGCAGCCAGGTTACTGGAACTGCTTTCACTTATCAGGGGACACTGGTGGGAAGATGGGCTGGAGGTGCGACAGCATCGATCCCTGCTGACGCCGAGCTGCCCAGCTCGCCCAGCTGCTGGCCAGCCCCAAGCCCGGAGCTCGCAGCTCCGGCTCCCGCTGGCTCCGGGTGCTCCTGCTCGGCCCTGATAAACCTGGGAGCTGCTGGGGTGTGAAGTGGCCCAGGGGCCCCTCCTTCCCTGCGGAGCACAGGGCTGGGGGGCCGAGCAGCCATCCTCACGGTGGGCTGAGGTCCCCGGGGAGCAGGAGGGGGTGACATCGTGCAGGGCCGACGCCCCCAGAGCCTGGTTTTGGGAGCGGTTTGCTCCGTTGGGCTCTCTGCCGTCCATCTCCCCCGGGCCAGGCCGTGGCCATCCGTCCCCTGGTCCCCTCGGAAGGCGAAGGGCTCCGTGCCGTGGTGGCACTGTGGAAACCTGCCCTGGGGATGGAGGTGGACGGGCCGGTCCAGCATGACCGGTCCAGCATGACGGCATTCCTGCCCAGGCTCTCCCGAAGCCCCGGGAGTTTCACAAGGACGCGGGGCGGCTGCCTTCGTCGCAGCGACTCCCCAAACCCGCGTCGTGGCGCGTTGTAACCCGGGACGTGGCGGGGTTTGTCTTGCCGGGATGCAGCCGTGGGGAGAAGGGGGTGGGATGCTCTGCCGTGGACCCGAAAGCGGCCGGTGCGTGGTGAGGGGCCACCGCCGCCACCCTGGGCGCCGACCCTGCTGCTGCTCCCCCAGGCCCCGGCCGCGGAATAGAGCCCAGCGTTTTCTCGCCGTGGGGATTCCTGTCACGCTTCCACGCTGGTTTTAGGGAGCCCGGAGCCCGCGATGATGCATCTCCCGCCCTGCGTGCTGTTCTCCTCGCGAATCCCCCCTGGCATCTGCTTCCCTCCGGCCTGCTCCTGCGCTTCCCCCATCGCCCTCTGCGTGATTCGGAGCCAGGAAGCACAAGGCCATCTGTCACCCGGCCCCACCGCCGCTTTCCTGCCGCGTCCCCCCCCCCTCCGGAGCGCCCCGCGGAGATGGTCCGGGCGCTCCGCTCCCGCCCCGCCGCTCACCGCCCCTCTCTTCCCGCAGGAGCGCTTTGTGGACCTCTACGGGAACGATGCTGCTGCCGAGGTGAGGAAGGGCCAGGAGACCCTCAACAAGTGGCTCCTGACCGGGGCGACGGTGGCCGGCGTGCTCCTGCTGGGATCCCTGCTCAGCCGCAAGTGACCCTCTGCCGCGCGCGGGGCCCCCGGCCCCCGGGACGGCTGCGCCTTCACCGCCACGTTCACTACACTCTGAGCACCGGCACCGGGAGGGAGGGGGCGACCGTTCCGCCTTCCCGGGCGAGCGCCCCGCGGAGCCCCCTCCCCGCGGAGCCCCCTCCCTCGCGCCCCAGCCCCTCTGATCGTGCCCCCTCTTCCCTCCCGCTCCGTTGTGTTTTAAAGGCGCCGGGACCGACGCAGCACTTCAGCCAACGGCTCCCAGCGCCGGGGAGGGGGTAGGGGGGAGCCGGAGAAGGTGGGGGGAGTGCCGGCTAGGTGTCCCCGCTCCGCAGGCTCCGCTAGATCCCCTGGAAGAGAATAAACAGACTTATTTTTGCATGTGTGAGTGCGTGCGTGTGTGTAGACGTGTCACTGATCCCCAGTTCCCCAGCCAGAGCGAGGGTCCAGGCTCCAGGCTCCGGGGTCCGGGCTCTGGGGTCCAGCTCCGGGGTCTGGGCTCTGGGGTCCAGGCTCCGGGGTCCAGGCTCTGGGGTCCAGGCTCCGGGGTCCAGCTCCAGGGTCCGGGCTCCGGGGTCCAGGCTCTGGGGTCCGGGCTCCGGGGTCCAGGCTCGGGGGTCCAGGCTCTGGGGTCCAGCTCCGGGGTCCGGGCTCTGGGGTCCAGGCTCCGGGGTCCAGGCTCCGGGGTCCGGGGTCCAGGCTCCGTGCCCGCGGCTCCGGCACTCTCCGGGCCCGGGAAGAGGGATGAAGCTTCCTTGCAGCATCCCTGTCCCGTTCCTCCAGGAAACGCGCCCTGTGAGTCGGGGGGGGGGGGAAGCCGGGGGGCTCTGCCCTCTCCCCGAAGCCGAGGGTGAGGATGGCGTGTCCCAGGGATCCCCTTCCTCCTCCTCCCTCCGAATGTCGGTTGCCGGGGGGGGCCCCTCCGGGCTGGCAGAGGAGGGAGGTGGGCGAGGGGGGAGCACACTTGCCCCCGCCCCGGCACAAAGGACCCTGCAGAGAGCTGGGGCCGTGGCATCCGGCGAGTCCGGGGATACAGAGCTGGGGGGGTGGAAGGGGCTCCGGGGGGGAGCGATGCTCCTGCCCCTCACAGGGGAGGAAGAGACGGGGGAGGAAGGAGCCCAGGGGTGAGGGGGATTCTTGGGGACCCCCCCCAAGGGGACAAGCCCAGCAGTGAGGGGACACCCCCAGCTGCCAGGGACCCACTTTTGGGGGACAGCAGGACCCACTGTCCCCCACCACCCCATTTCTACCGCTCCCCATAGCGCAGGCAACCCCCCACCCCATAGCGTGGCTGTGACGGGTGTGTGCAAACCTGCCTGACACCCCCCCCCCCCCCCCCCAAAAAAATCCTCCCCCACTCCCCCACGCTGCTTCTGCTGCCGCCGGGGCACCAAACCTCCAGGTTTTAACCTAAAATAAGCTTCGACCAACAACCCTTCGCCCTTCGGAGCCCCCCACCCCCAGCGTGCCCACTGGGGGGGGGCTGTCTGTACCCCCACGGCCCCGCGCTCTGCTGTACATACTCCGAGTAGTTTTTAATTCATCTGTGAATACTCTTTAATGCTATTTTTGTTATCTTTGTCCGTATTTATGTGCTGGGGCCGCGCTCCCCGCGAAAAGGCCGTGGCGGGAGCGGGGTGGGGGTGGGAGGGGGGGGGGGCAAACCGGAGAATCCCGTCAGGTCACCGAGCACGGATTCGCGTTCCCCGCGTAGGGGAGCGGGAATTTTTAGCATTAGCCGGTCGAAACGCTTCGGTGTGGAGGTGAATCCACTAATAAACTTGTCGTTGGGCTGCGGGTGGTGCTGTGGTTTTTGCCAGCGCTGGGGGGGCGGGGGGCGAGGTGGGGGGGGGATGTTTGGGGCGGGAATTGCCGTCGGGATGGGATTTGCGCCCTGGACTGGTCATAGGGGGCAGTTTGTTGTTGTCCCAAGGGGGAATTTTGGGGATGTGGGGGAGGGGGAGGGCAGGTGGGGTACATACAAGGATGGAGGGGGTGGGGGGGGCCAGTGTGTCCCTTGCTTGGTCCCACAGCCCCCCCTTCCCCCCGCCACGTTCCCAGGGATGGCTCAGCCGGGCAAAGGGGGCCACCTCCCCCCCCCCCCCCCCCCCCAGCACCGTTTTGGCACAGATTGAACCCCACGGGGGGGGGGGGAGGGGGCTCCAAAAACACTGGGGGCTTGTGTGGGCTGCCCCAAGGGTGGGGGGCACCGAGCTGTGTGACCCCCCCACACACAAGCAGGATGCTCCCTGCTTGGGGCTCAGCCTTCCCCACGACCCCCCTTGTCCCCTCCGGTGTGCGAAGGGGATGGGCAGAGCCCGGGGGGGGGGGGCCGGGAGGGGGGAGCAGAGCCTGGGGCGGGGGCGGGACCCACAGCGGCCGTGGGGCCGGCGGGACGCGGTGGGAGCCCACGGACACGAGCTCCATCCCGTGGGCGACGCGGGGAGCTGCAGCGGCCGCTGCTGGGGATGGAGCGCACCCGCATGGCCGGCACCCACAACCCCCCCCTCGGTCCCCGAGACCCACCGGCCCCCTCCCAGCCCCCCTCGCCCCCTCCCCACTGCACCCAGGGGTGTTGCAGGACCCCCGGGACGGGACCCCTCGCCCATGGAGCCCCACGGGGATGCTCACACCCCACACCAGGCTGAGCCACGCTCCCACTGAGGGCAGCCCCCCCGGGAGGCTGGGGGGGTCCAGTGGGGGGCTGTGGGATGGGGACACGGCTCGGGGGGGGGGGGGGGCAGCAGGCTCCCACGAGGCGGGTGGTCTCATGGCTTGTACTGCAGGTCCGTGGCGATGAGCACGAAGCCCTGTGGGGAGTCGGGGTGAGTGGGGGGCACAGGGGAGGACGTGGGGGGCGCAGGGAGGGGAGGGGAGAGCACCCACCTCCTGCAGCGAGAGCCGGGGGTCGAGCAGGCTGAGGCCGTGCAGGGTGGGCAGGGGGATGCCGGCCCGGAGCCGCTCTGTGGGGAGAGCAGAGAGCTGTGTGGGGAGGGGTAACGGGGAGGGGGGGGACACAGGGTCAGGGTGGGGTCAGCACTCACTGTTTGCCCAGGGCACCCCGAAAAGCCACAGCCCGAACTTCAGCAGGGTCTCCAGCCTCTTCACCTGCGGGACAGGCAGCCTGAGCAGGGGGCTGCAGCCCCCCCAGCCCCCCTGCTCCCCAGGCGCCGCAGAGCCCAGGGCTCCCCTCGGCTGCCCCACGCGCCCCCCGGCACGGCCGCTCACCTCCACGGGGCCCACGTGCGACGTCACCTGCGCCACGCTGAGCCTGGAGGGAGAGAGTGGGGTGAGAGCCGGGGAGGGGGCTGTGCCCCCCCGGGGAAGGGACCCCGGCAGAGCACTCAGGACCCAGATGGGGTACCGGGGCGGGGGATGAGAGTTGGGGGCGGGATGGGGTCCAAGTGAGAGATTCGGGACATGGCGGCAAACACCGGAGGTGGAGTGTGGGGGGACATCCCGGGGACATCCCGGGGAGCCCGGATCCAGCACGGGGTGGGGACTCACCCCGTCAGGCGCACGGTGCCCCCGAGCTTGTTCCCGGTGATGGTTGGCTTCCCCGTCACGTTGGCGTCCTGGGGCCGGGAGAGACGTTGGAACACCAGGGCAGAGCCTGCGTTGCCCCGCGTCGCCCGGCGATGCCCAGCATCACCCAGCATGGTCCAGCGCCACCCATCGTCACCCAGCATGGCCCAGGGTCACCCAGTATTGGCTCAGTGTCACCCAGCATCACCCTGCATTGCCCACCTTGGCCCCAGTGTCCCCCAGCATGGCCCCAGTGTCCCCCCAGTATCACCCACCATGGCCCAGCGTCACCCACCATGGCCCAGCGTCAACCAGCATCACCCTGCATTGCCCACCTTGCCCCCAGCATGGCCCCAGTGTCCCCCAGCATGGCCCAGCGTCAACCAGCATCACCCTGCATTGCCCACCTTGCCCCCAGCATGGCCCCAGTGTCCCCCAGCATGGCCCAGCGTCAACCAGCATCACCCTGCATTGCCCACCTTGCCCCCAGCATGGCCCCAGTGTCCCCCAGCATGGCCCAGGGTCACCCAGTATCACCCACCATGGCCCAGCGTCACCCACCGTGGCTCAGTGTTACCCAGCATCACCCTGCATTGCCCAGCTTGACCCCAGCATGGCCCCAGTGTCCCCCAGCATTACCCATCATGGCCCAGTGTCCCCCAGCATGGCCCAGTGTCCCCCAGCATGGTCCCAGTGTCCCCCAGCATTACCCATCATGGCCCAGTGTCCCCCAGCATGGCCCAGTGTCCCCCAGCATGGTCCCAGTGTCCCCCAGCATGGCCGAGCAGGTCAGCCCCAGCCCTCCAGGCCGGCCCGGCCCCATGCCAGGGCAGCACCGGACACTCACGATGCTCAGCAGAAAGGCGGGGGCGCGGGTGGCGTTGGGCAGCACCACAAAGGCCTCGGCGGAGCCGAAGAGGGCCCCGTGCAGGGCGCCGGGGCGGCAGGAGAGCAGGGGCTGCTGGCGGGCCGAGAGGCGCAGCTCCATGGGCTGGTCCGGGTAGAGCTCCTGCAGCTGGGGGGACGAGGGCCGGGCTGGCACAGAGCTGGGCTGGCACGGAGCCGCGCTGGCACCACCGGCACCAGCCCGGGCTCCCAGCTGCCCCCCCACGCTGCCTGGGGCCCATGCGCCCCATCGCCCCCCCAGGCTGGGTGCAGGCAGGGTGGGCAACGTGGGCAGGGTGCCCACGGTCCACCTGCCCGTGTCCCATCCCAACTGCATTCCATGCTGCATCCCATCCCTCCTGCTTCCCATCTCCCCTGCATCCCACCCTCCTATGTCCCATCCCATCCAACCCGTGCCCCACCCCTCCTGCGTCCCGTCCCATCCCGTGTCCCACCTCCCCTACATCCCATCCTGTATCCCACCTCCCCTGCATCCCATCTCATCCCATGTCCCATCTCCCCTACATTCCATCCCGTGTCCCACCTCCCCTACATCCCATCCTGTATCCCACCTCCCCTGCATCCCACCCCTCCTGCATCCCGTCCCATCCCATGTCCCACCTCCCCCACATCCCACCCCTCCTGTGTCCCGTCCCATCTCGTGTCCCACCCCACCTGTGTCCCATCCCACGTCCCACCCCGCCCACACCCACCTGTGGGGCGAAGACCCCCAGGCTCTTGGTCCTCAGCTGGAGCGGGAACCGCTTCGGGAGCTGGAAGGCAGCGGAGGGGTCGGCACGCCGGGGTCACAGCGCACGGGTGGGCGCGGGGACACGCCGGTGGGACCCCGGGGGGGGGGCAGCCCTGCCCCACAGCCACGGCCGGAGCCGGAGCCACCCCTACCATGTCGCTGGAGACGTTCTTGCGCAGCGCTCCGGCCGTGAAGTAGGCGGCGGCGGCCGAATTCCCGACGAGCTCCGTGACGGCCAGCAGCAGCATCGGCTCACGCGCCGCGGGCAGCTCCGTGGGCACTGCTGCGGTCAGTGCCGTGGGCAGCGCTGTGGGCAGCGCCACGGGCACGGCCTCGGCGGGGCTCTGCTGGTACTTGCCCACCCTGAAGAACTCCCCCTGCGCAGACAGAGGGACACGAGGCTCAGCCCCGCTCCCCCCGCGCTCCGTTCCGGAGCCGGCCCGGGGACCCGGGATGGCGTTACCTTGAGGGCGACGTCGCCGTGCTCCGCCGTGACGCCCGGCGGCCCCAGCAGGGAGTAGTCGATGGCGGCGAAGGAGTCCAGCTGGGTGGACACTGCGGGGACAAGGAGGGGAGTCAGCCACCGGCCCCCTCCCACAGCCCCAGCTCTGCCGATCTGGGGGCTGACAGGATCCATCCTCACAGTGGGGTCCCCTGCGTGGCCCCCCCAGACCGCCCTGCCCCAGCCCCCGGGGTCCCCTCACCCACCGTTCATGTGCTTCAGGGCAGCCTCCAGCTTGTTGATCCCCCTGCGGAGCGCGAGGCAGAGCTGGAAGCAGAGCAGGGCGTCAGCCCGAGGACGGGGGTCCCCAAGCCACTCGCTGGGCCCGCCAGGGGTGGGGGCCGGGGACACCGACACCCCCCAGCGCAGGGGCCGAGCACCCACCTGCTTGTTCAGCTCCTGCCGCAGGACTCTCTGGAGCAGCGGTGCCAGCAGGTTGTAGAGCCAGCTGTTGGGCAGAGCGGGGTCCTCAGATCCCCCCCACGGCACCCCAGCCTCCCCCAGCCCACCACCCCAGCCGGGGGCACGGGACAGACCCCATGTGCTGGGGACAGGAGGGAAACGGGGGTCCCGGCATCACCTGTGCCCGCGGTGAAACTCCAGGCGCAGGTCGGTACCGCGGGCATCGCAGCCGGCGCTCCACACCGTGGGGCGGCCGCTGTCGTCGGCGCCCACCCCCAGCACCGCCGTCACCGCCAGGTCGCCCACGCGGAGCTCGACGGAGCCCCTGTCCTGGCTGGGGACAGAGCGGGTGAGCACGAGCACGGCCACCCTGAGCCGCCCGGGTCCCCGTGCGGGTGCGGACTCACACGGCGCCCAGCTGGGCTTCCCATTCGGCGCCGAGCCGGGTGCGGGCACGCTGCACCCTCAGCCGCAGCCCCACGTCCTCGGCGAAGTCCACGCTGGAGTCGTTCATCTGCAGCTCGTGGACGCGGATCCTGCGCGATACGTGCAGCCTGGGCTCGCAGCTGCGCCCGGGGCGCGGCCAGGACGGGGACCCTGCGGGCCCGGCCGGGGACCCGGCGGGCGGCTCCTACCGTGGCACGGCGTAGGTGAGCGTCCCCAGGAGCGGGCTGCGGTAGGAGCCCCGCAGGTTCAGCTCGTGCTCCTTCTGCAGCAGCGGCCGGAGCAGCTCCAGCCCAAACTGCCGGCCTGGGACAGAGCAGGGATTCGGGGAAGGGCCTGGGGTGCCCGTGGGGCGAGCAGCCGCGTCCAGGACACCCCCTCCATCCCCCATCCCAGGGGGTCCAGGCACGGTCCCCGTCCACCCCTGCCCAGCTCCTCACTCAGGGGCGCGACCTACCGAATTCCAGCGCCCTCCGGGTCAGCCGGGCCTTGATGCCGGGGTCGGTGCCGGCCGTGGGCGCACAGGCGGTCAGCAGGAGCAGGAGGCAGAGCCACGCCGGCCGCGGGCTGCCTTGGGGACGACGGTGCCGGGACCTGGAGGCTGGAGCAGATGACATGGCTGTGGGACACCCGGCCGCTGCGGAGACCCTGTCCCCATGCACGGCCAGGACTTATAGCGGGGACAGAGAGCCCCGGGTGACATCAGCACACGCAGGGAACACCGCGGCGCTCCGGCCACCGAAAGCCCGGCCTTGCCCAACGCGTGACTCAAAGGGGAAGCCGGTTCCCCCGCTGTTCCCCACTCGCGCCCGCCGTGGGAGCGCAGGAAGGCAGGGTCCCACGCCACGCTGCAGCCAGCCCCCCGCCCTGGGGGCGCGCAGGAGCCGGGGGCACCGGGCAGGGTGCTCATGGGGGCGCGCAGCCGGCATGTGGGGATGTGCAGGGACCCGGCTGGGTCAGGGTCCCAAGGGGCTTCGGTTGTGCCCAGCGTGGGGGCGAGGGAGGAGCTGGGGATGCAGCAAGTCGGTCCCGGGGCAGGGGGGCTGCGCCGGGGGTCAGGGCTCAACCCGCTTGCACCGGGCAGTGGTGGCTGTTCCCACTTCGGGAAAGGCTCTGGGGACCCTGCGTGGGGACACCCGAACCTCAGTGGGGGTCAGGGTGGTCAGGGAGCGGCGGTGGCCGTCGAGGCCACGGAGTGACGGGAAGGTCGGACAGTCAGAGCGAGAACAGAACTGTGCAATCCCCTTCGAAAAGCCCCGGCCGCAGGGGAAGAGCTGCCCGAGCTCCCAAACCCGCCGCCGGCCGGACCCTCCTCAGCCCCTCCGGCCAGCCGAGGCCACGGGCAGCACCAGCCACGTACCCAGCTGCCCGCCTGGATCCGGCCTGGGCACAGCGCTGGGCACCTGGGGACCTGTCCATGAGGGCCAGGGCCACGTCCCAGCGCCACGGGGGGGGCAGGGCCCGCAGCCGTCCTCACCAGAGCGACCACAGCCTCACGGGATGCACCCTATGGACCCCTCGGGAGTGGCTGCCAGCTTGCCCGGGACCCCCAGCTCCACCAACCACGGCCACAGCGATGGCCACGGCCCCCAGCGGGGTCCCAGTGCTGCCCCCAGCCCCGCACCCACCACAGCCCCTCCATCCCTGGGTGCCCCCGCCCAGCCCCCAGCCTCACCCCAGCAGGCAGACGTGCTGCCCCACGGCACAGTGGCCGCTCGTCCCACCGTGGCTCCCAGCTCCGCCATGTCCCCTGGACCGTACGTGGCAGCGAGCAGCTGGAACCGGCTCCGACACCGGTGTCCATCCCCGGGGCGGCCGGGCTGGTCGGACCAGAACGTCACCCGGTTCCTGGTCCCTAATCCCTTCCGGGATGAATCAGGTCCCATCAAAACAAGGAGGCACGGGTCGGGGCGCAGGTGCCCGCAGGGCTGGGCCCTCCCTGGGGCTCTCCAGTGCATCCTGGGGCAGCCGCATCCGGCATCCCGGCACGTGGCAAGCGGCTCAGCCCCGCCAGCCCCGCTCCCACCCCTGTCCCCGCTCCCACCCCGTCCCTGCTCCCTGGCTGCCCCGGGGGTGGCAGCGCCACGCCGCATCCCGTGTCCTGAGGAGGGGGCAAGGGCTCAGCCGCGTGGCACGCGGGCTCTGGGCAGAGATGTGGGGGGACACGCGGAGCTCTTCTCCCCACGGCTCCAGCCGGAGCTTCCACGGTGCCACGAGGGAACGGGACAGGACGGCGCTGGGGAGGTGCCGGGGAGCGCGCAGGGATGCTGCCGCCGTGCCGTGGTGTGAGGGAAGAGCCCCGGCGCCCCCCCGGCCCCAGCAGAGCCCCCCAGGCCTCGGCTCTCCCAGCCCCTGGCCCCCCCAGACCCTTAGCGAGGGCTGCCGGGGCCGGGCCGGGCCGTGCAGTGCGAGCGGGCACCAGGAGAGGGACCCACCGCCCCGGCAGCGCCGCGCTCCGGCACCGCGCGGAGCGACGGGGGGACCCGGGGGTGATGGAGGGGACACCGGTGGGGATCCAGGGGGTGATGAAGGGGACACTGGTGGGGATGAGAGAGGGGACCGGGGGGGTGACAGAGGTGACACCGGTGGGGATCCAGGGGGTGATGAAGGGGACACAGGAGGTAACAGAGGGGACACCAGTGGAAATGATAGAGGGGACCGGGGGGATGACGGAGGGGACACTGTTGGGGATCCGAGGTGTGATGAAGGGGACACCAGTGGGGATGGCAGGGGGGACCCCAGAGGTGACAGAGGGGACCCAGAAGGTGCTGGAGGGGTTCACCCACAGGGACCAGAACCTACACACCCCACACCCCCCCCCCCCCCGTGTGTCCCTGCTGCTGTCACAGCCAGCACGGGACTGGCGGGGGCCAAGCAGTGTCCTGGTCCCCCAGGTCACCTGCCCCTGCCCCCCCTCCGCCCCGGGACCTGCTGGGCTGGGGAACCGCGAGTGGGCACACGGAGCTCTGCAACCGCACGGCCGGGGCTGGCCGACCCCTTCCAGCCCCAGAGACCCCCAGGGGCAGGACAGGCCCGGCCACTGCAGCCCCCAGCTGGCCTCCTGCCCCGGGGGGTGGCTGGGGCAGTAGGAGCCCCCCCAGCCACCCCAATGTGCCCCACACACATCCACTGCAGGCAGCACTGCCCCGGGGGGTGGCCAGGGCACCAGGAGCCCCCCCAGCCACCCCAATGTGCCCCACACACATCCACTGCGGGCAGCACTGCCCCGGGGGGTGGCCGGGGCAGCAGGAGCCCCCCCAGGCACCCCAATGTGCCCCCCTACATCCACTGCAGGCAGCACTGCCCCAGGGGGTGCCTGGGGCAGCAGGAGCCCCCCCAGGCACCCCAATGTGCCCCACACACATCCACTGCAGGCAGCACTGCCCCGGGGGGTGGCCGGGGCAGCAGGAGCCCCCCCGGCCACCCCAGTGTGCCCCCCCACATCCACTGCGGGCAGCAGCGTGTCCCTGAGTCACGGGGCTGCTCAGACCAGGCCTGCCAGGGTCACCCCCAACCCGGGGGGGTTGCACAACCCCTGATGCAATTTCCTCCTCCCAAAAGGCTTCTTATCCAGCCCCACTCGTGGGGGTGTCACCAGGGAACACCCCGGCGCTCACACCCGCTGTCCCTGGGGGCCGAGGGATGGGACCATCCCCTCCAGCACCACCACCCCCACCCCGCCCTCAGCCCCAACACGGGGGTGACTGTGGGGGTCACAGGGACACCGTGGGGTGCAGGTGGGAAAGTGGGGTGAGGACAGGCCCACGCTGCTCTGCCTGGGGGGAGCGGGCTGGGCACGGAGCCCCACACCGTGCCCCAGCCGTGTCACCGTCCAGCAAGGCACCGGCCCGGGGAGGGACACGCAGCCGGCGCTGCTCTCCCCACCGCAGTGTGCCCCCAGGTCTGAGCCCGGGGGCTGGGGGCGGGACACGGACCCCACGGGGTCCCGGGAGAGGCTCAGTGGGGCACAGCGCCGGGACAGGGACCACTGCAGCACACCGGGCCCAGCCTGGCGAGACCCCCTCCCCAACACCACCGCGGGGCCCTACTCCCGCGCCTCACAGCACACCCACCCAGCCCGCCGTGGGGCTGCACAGGCTCCCCCCAACTTCCTGCTGCAGGGGGGGTACAGCCCCTCGGAGCCCCCCGGGGGGGGGGGGAAGCAGAGACGGGTCTGGTCATCAGGCTTGTTTAATAACAAAACTCCAGCTATTGTAGAACAATATTCTGCGGCATCATTGTAATATACAATACGGGGAATGCTCTCAGCAATCTGAGAAGGATACGTCCCGCGCCCCCCGCCCAGCCTGCGGCGGGGACCCCCCCCCCGGGGCATCCCCACCAGGGGAGGGGGCGGCGGCTGCCGTCCCGAGCCGTGCCCCGGGGGTCCCGGGATGCGGGCGAGCGGCGGCGCTCGGGGATGTCCGTGGCGGGTCCGGTCTCAGCGGCACAGGATCCGGTCGGCGGCGGGCATGCACGGCGCCTGCGGGAAACGGGGCGGGGGGGAAGCGGCCGGTCAGTGCTGGGTCGGGGGGGTTCCCGGGAAGGACGGGGATGGCGGGAAGGAGCAGCCCCCGGGGGGGGACAGCAGAACCCAGGGGGAGCGGGCCCGGGCCGGTGCCGCCGGGCCCGGGGTGGGGGGTCCGCACTCACCTCGGGAGGGTCCCCGGCGGGGCGGGGGGGCCCGCGCTGCAGCGCCAGCTGCAGGTCCCAGATGTAGTCGATAACGTGCTGCAGCAGCTCCACCTTGGAGACCCGCCGGTGCCGCGGCAGCGTCGGCACGAGCGCCCGCAGCCGCGAGTAACAGCCCTTCATGTCGTACAGCAGCGCGGCGGCCGCCTGCTCCGCCGCCCCCGGGGACGCTCCCGGGGACACCCCCGGGCCCGGCCCGCAGCGAGCGGCCTCCCCGGGCCTCACCGCCTTCAGCAAACCGCCGGCTCCCGCGGGCAGCGGCGAGGGAGCGGCGGCGGCGACTTTCATGGCGCGGGGCGACGGGGCGAGCGACCGGCGGCGGGACCCTGCGGGCGAGCGACCGGCCCCGCGCCCCGCCGCGCCAATTATAGCGCTGCGCCGCCGGGGTGGGCGGGGCCGCGGGGAGAGCCGCGACCAATGGCGGCGCCGCGGGGGCCGGGCCAGCCACGCCTACTCCATTCATGCGGCCCCCGAAGGGCAGCGCCTTAAAGGGGCAGCGGCGGGCAGAGGGCGGCGGGGGACTTGGGCTGAGGCGGGGGGGGTCAGCGGGGGCTACCGGGAGCGCGGAGCCCCGGCGGGCGACACCTTCCCCGCCGTTAACGTGGCAGCTGCCCCGCGGGCTCCCGGTGTCGAGCTCCCTGCAGCCCCCGGCTCCCCTCCGCCCCCCGGGGGACCCCCGCTCGCCCCTTGCACCCCTGCATTCCCCCGGGGACCCCTGCAGCCCCCCCCGGCACCCTCGCTCACGCCTTGACACCCCCCCCCCAGCCCTCCCGGTGCCCCTGGAGGCCCCCAGCCCCCCCCCGGCCCCCCGCCGCCCCCCCTCCCCAGCGGCTCAGACCGTTAGACGCCAGGGCCGTGACGTCACCCATTCATAAAACCCCGCGCGCTGTCAGCGCGGCGCCTCGCGGGCGGTGCCCATGGCGACGGAGGCGGGGCGGGGGGGGGCACCTGCATCCCGGCCCGCGCACGGGGGTACCGGGGGCAGCGGGACCCCCACAGGGAAGCTGGAACACGGGTACCCCCACGGGGGCACACCCCCACCGCGGGCAGCCCCCCACCCCGCGCCCCTCGCCCCCGGTTCGGGCTCCCCCCCCCCTCGCCTCCCGGTCCCGGGGCTGAAACCTCCGCGGAGCTGCTCGGCGGCGGATGCCGGGGCTCGGGGGGGTGTCTCCAGGCACCGGGTGGGGGGGGAGGGCTCTGGGTGCAGCTCGCGTGGGGCACCGTGGGCTGCGAGGGGGGTGGGCACGGGAGGGGGTCCCGCCGGTGCGGATTCCGCCTCCGGTAGCGGCAGCGTCAACCCGGGCGTTACCGCGGTGCCCCCCCCCGGCAGCTGCAGGGGGGGCAGCCAGCGCTTTGCCAGCACCGGGGCCTGGGGGAGCCCGAGCGGGACCCCGGCCCCGCAGCTTTGATGGGCAGTGAGGACAAGGACTCCCCCGGCCCACCCCCCGCAGCACGAAACGGCGTGGGCGTGCGCGCAGAGACACGCGCGTGTGCGCACGTGGAGGCAGGCACCTACGTGTGCACGCACACGGGTGTGCGGACGTACGCGAACACGCACGCGCAGGGGGATCACGCAGGTACGGGGACCTGTGGATGCGCACACGCACACCCAGCATCTCCCCGGGGGCCGCAGCACCCCCCGCTGCGCCCCCCGTACCCGGCTGCGCCCCCGCGTTGTCGGCCACGCTGGGCTCCCCCGTGGGCAAAGCCAGTGTGGGGCCGGGGCACCCCAACAGACCAGCTCCAGCGCACCCCAGGCCCGCGCTGTGCTCGGCTGCCCCCCGCCCGCCGGGGGAGGGGGCTGCCGGGGTGGCAGCAGTGGCACGGCTGTGATGGCACGGCTGTGATGGCACGGCGTGGCGGCACGGCCACGGGGACAGCCCGGACACCTTGTGCCCAACCTGGCTGGAGAGGGTGTCATGCCCCGGTGTGGGTGCTGAAGGCCACGGTGCCCTGCCCTTTGTGGGGGTGGGCTGGGGGCCAGACCCCCCCATGCCTGGCCGTGCTCCAAACGGCTGCATCCTCCCCAAGGCCTCCCCTCCTCTTCCTCCTCTCTTGGGGGGGGAGCAATCCTGGGGAGCACGGCTGTGCTGTAACCCTGCCAGCCTGGCTGGGGGGACCTGCGTCCCTGTCCCTCCCTCCGTCCCTCCTCCCCACGTCCCTCAGCCCAGCGCGGTGGCGGTTCCCAGGGTGGGCACGGCGTTGGGGTCGCCCCCTCCATTCAGGGCTCGGCGGAGGGCCCGGTGCTGCCCGGTTCCCACCGCGGCTCTCAAAGCTGCTAATTAGCCCCCATCTGGCAGCGGTGGCCGGGCCGCGGCGGGGTGGCCGGGGACATTGTGCGCAGGAATGCCTTTCAGTGCCGCCGGCCGGCCGGGTGCCGCCAGCTGCGCCGCCAACAATGCGCCGCGACTGGGGCGAGCCGGCCCCCGCGCCCCGGTGGGCACCCTGCCCGCAGCCCCGGCCACCCCGGGCGGCGCGGGGACACCGCGACGAGCTTCGCCGCTACGGTGGGTGTTGTGGCACGTGTGGCGTGGCCAACGGTGGCTACCGGTGGCCCCGAGCCATGGGATGACCCCGGCTGTGGGACACCGTCCCTCCAGCCCCGGTGCGTTGGGGTGCTGGGGGCCGGGTTGCCAGCGTGGCCCCGTGGCGCTGCCCTGGCCACAGCTGGGCATGGGGTCCCTGTGCCGGCCAGCGCGGCCGGCGTTGTCCAGCAAGACGGATAGCTTCATTTCCATGTCAATTCTGGGAACGGGGCGCGCGCTGCGGTAACAGCGGCCTCGGCCATATGGCGCTGGCGGGGCTCAGCCGGGCCGGGCGGGGGGGGCAGCTGCTTTGCACAGAGCAGGGGTTGCCCGGCAGCCGAGCACATCAAAGCCCCCGGCCACCCCCGCCCCGCCGGGACCACACAGGGCACGGCCATGCCGGGCCAGCGAGGGGCCGCCGGGGCTACTGATGGGAATGGGGGCCAACAGCACCCCGGCCCTGGCAGCCCCCAGCTGTGTGCTTGGGTGCGTGGGGCTGCGAGCGGGAGGGGAGGCAGCTGGGCCCCCCCCTGAACCCCCAAACCCAGGCTGCTCCTGCCACAGCCAGGCCTGGGCTCCATCCAAGTCCCTGACCCCATGGCATCCCTGGGGACACACACGCCTCCCCTCCTTGGGGCTGCGCAGAGCCCCCAGCACCCCCCACCCACGGGATGGTGCTGAGCTGGGGCCGGCTGCGCAGCTGGAGCAGGGCCGAAGCCTGAGAAAGCTCCGGCGCGTTCCCCTCCCGCCTTCTCCCTTCCCGTCCCCAGCTCCATCCGCTGCAGCCCAGACCAGCTGGAGCCAGGCAGCCCTTCCTGGGATTTATTCCAGCTTCCTGCCCCTCCTCGCAGGCCGGCCGGGGCTCGGGCTGCTCTCCCCTGCTTCCTCTCCCTGCTCCGAGCCGACGGACGGGCGCCACCGCCAGCACCCACCGCCCCGCAGGACCCCGGTTCCCACTGCCAGCACCCACCGCCCCGCAGGACCCCGGTTCCCACCACCAGCACCCACCGCCCCGCAGGACCCTGGTTCCCACTCCCAGCACCCACCGCCCCGCAGGACCCCGGTTCCCACTCCCAGCACCCATCCTGCAGGACCCCGGTTCCCACTCCCAGCACCCACCGTCCCGCTGGCACCCCCACCATGGCTGAGCATTCCCGGGCCTGCACGGTGGGGCACGAGGTGCTGGACCAGGGACTGCAGCGCCCAGCACCCATCACCACTGTGGGGAGGCTCTGCAGGGCTCTGGGGGCAAACAGCCCTGGTGTCCCCCCCCCACGGACCCACCATCCCACGGCCTGGCATTTGCTCCCAGGGGTGCTCCCTGGGCGCTCCCAGCTCAGCCGCCATCCCTGGCAGGAGCTTGGCACAAGGGGAGGGTGCCCGGGGCTCCCCCCGCCTGCAGCACTGCCCCGAGGGGCCGTGGGGGGATCACCCCGAACCCCACGAGTGCTGGCAGCAGGGTAGGCCGGCTCCAGCCCTCGCCCTGTGGATGGAGCTTTCCCAGAGCCGGCACATCCGTGTTTCCGCAGCCCCCCCCCCAGGGCCGGAGGGACCCCGCAGCGAGGGGAAGGTGGCCCAGCGGCGGCCCAGACTGCGTGGAGCCACGGCAGTGCCACGGAGCCAGGTGCAGCGGGCGAGCTCCTTCCAGGGCCCGGCACGCTTCCTTCCTCCCGGCCGGCCCCGGCGTACCGGCCGGGCAGGGTGAGGGGCGACCCCGCTCCCGCCTCCCCCCGCCTTCCGCTCCCCGCAGCCCCGGCAAAGCTCCTGGCTCGCTGCCGCGCTCCCACCGCACGTACGGCTGCACGAGCGTCCCCGAGCTCCAGAGGGGGACGCTGGGGGTCCCACGTGTGACCCCCACACCCTGTTCCCGCACACTTGGTGGCTCTGGAAGCCGCCCGGGGCGAGAGGCCACGGCGCGGAGAGTGAGGCCACGTCGAGAGAAGTGAGGCCACGGCGCGGGGAGCGAGGCCACGGCGCGGGGAGCAAGGCCGCAGCGAGGGGAGCGAGGCCAGGGCGAGGGGAGCGAGGCCGCAGCGAGGGGAGCGAGACCAGGGCGAGGGGCGCAAGACCGCAGCGAGGGGAGCGAGACCAGAGCAAGGGGAGCGAGGCCGCAGCGAGGGGAGCGAGGCCAGGGCGAGGGGAGCGAGGCCGCAGCGAGGGGAGCGAGACCAGGGCGAGGGGCGCAAGGCCGCAGCGAGGGGAGCGAGACCAGAGCAAGGGGAGCGAGGCCGCAGCGAGGGGAGCGAGACCAGGGCAAGGGGAGCGAGACCAGGGCGAGGGGAGCGAGGCCGCAGCGAGGGGAGCGAGACCAGGGCAAGGGGAGCGAGACCAGGGCGAGGGGAGCGAGGCCGCAGCGAGGGGAGCGAGACCAGGGCAAGGGGAGCGAGACCAGGGCAAGGGGAGCGAGGGGAGCGAGCGCAGGGCAAGGGGAGTGAGCGCAGGGCCAGGGGCGTGAGGCCAGGGCACGGGGAGCAAGGCCACGGCAGCATCGGGCTCCCACCACCCGAAGCCGGGGCGGATGCGGAGCCTGGCGGGACACGGCACCAGACCCGCAGCCGGGGAACACGCGCCGGCACGGCGTGGGGCAGGGTGCTGCGCCCCACGGCAGAGCCAGCAGCGTCTTCCACGGGACACTGGAGGCTGGTGAAAGCACATCTGGAGTCTAGACTCAGTGACTCCGTGGGCCGGGCCTGGCTGCCGCCCCGTGCCCGGGCCCTGCTGCACACTGTTTGCTTAGCTGGAGGTATTTAATTGGAATTAAAGTGGCCTCTCTTGTTTTTGCGGACAGGGCTGTTGGAAAAGGAGCCGTAAGTCATCGAAACCAGCTGGAGGAGACGGCGAAGGGTCATTAGATGGCAGAACGCGAGGCGCCACTTTTAGTGCTCGCAGCCGACGCGGGGAGTAACGGTTCAATACGGCTTTTGTGGAGGGGCTGCCAAGCCGGCCGACGCGTTCTATTTATTCTGGCAGCGGGCACGGCCGGAGGGATGCAGGATGCTCCACACGCCTGCCCCGGGAGCGGGCAGCGGGCGCACGGCCGGGGCTGCGGGACACAGGGCGGCCGGTCCCAGCGGTAACCGAGGCGGCTGCTGGAGCTGCCACTCCGGCCCCCCCTGCAAGGAGGGGGGACAGCCCGCACGGTGTAGGCTCAGGGGTCCCCCAGCTCTCTCCCCGCCATACCTGCTCCCCCAGGCTGTGGGGGCTTAGCCCCAGCCCGCCGAGGCCCCCGCGCAGCCGAGGTGGAACACCCCCCCCGTCCCCTGCTCACCCAAACCTCCTCTGGGGCTCAAACCCACCCGAGGGGTCAGCCACCGCGCCCCTAAACCCGGGTGTTGCAGCAGGGGTGGGGGGGGCCCAGGCTGAGGCTGGCTGGGGGCAGGCCAAGCGCCGGAGGAGCGGGAAGGGGACGGTCACTTGGAAACAGCCGGACAACGGCCACGGGCCCCACAGGGAGAACAAGGCTGCCGGAGAGCCGGGAGGAGGCGATGGCTGCGGGCGCGGCGCTGCCACACCACCGCTCCTTCCTTCCACATGGTTTAATATGAGAGAAAGCAAATGCACAATACAAAATTTAAAAACCGGCCTGTGATTTGGCCCCCCCCCAACCCACCTTCGTACCCCCGCAGGAGATAAACAGGCTGGGGGGGGTGACGGCACGGCCCCCGGGGCGGGGGGCCGGCGGGGGGGGTGGCTATGCGGCGTACATCGATACCCCACCTGGGTGGCTGCTCCGACACACACAACACGATGCTCTTGCACAATTGTTTCGTCGTCTGTCACTTACGGAGGGTCCGGAAGGGCCCCGGCCCAGCGGCGCCGAGCACGGACCGTGCCAAGGTCACTTGTCCTTCTTGGCTGCTGCTGTCGGCTCTTCCTTGGAGGCCCCTGGCACCTCCTTGGGGGTAGAGCTCTCCTCGTAGCTGGGGACAAGGGGGACAAGAGGGAGGAGTGAGCGGGGCCAAGATTTCTGGGGACAGAGAGCTGGGCCAGGCGGGGACAGCCCAGCCTGGGGCCGCAGGGTGGGCTCCAGCCATCAGCCCCCCAGCACAGAGCCCAGGCAGGGAGATGAGTGCTGGGCCCCCGGGGGCTGAGGCTTCCCCCCGCCGAGCCATCGGGCCAGCCCGGCGCCCGGGGGCCTGCCCTCGCTCCCGAGAGCGCCGCTGGGTAACCTGGATAGCTGAGCGCTGGTGCCAGCGAGGCCAGTTAGCGGGGGGAGCCACAGCAAGACCTACAGCAGCGACCCCCCTTCCAGGGTCTCGCTCCTCTGGCTGCAAACCCCCCCGGCACCATCCCGGGGGTCCTGGCAAAGGAAACCCGGGAGTGCCGCCTGCCAGCACGGAGCACGAGGGCCGAGATGCCAAATCCTCTCCCCCTTCGCCAGTCTCCCCGCGAAGAGAAGCTGCCCCGCTGCGGCACGGTGACGGCTACTGCCGCTGCCCGGGGAGAGGGCACGGCCGGGATCACCCCTACCTGGCCAGAGCGACAGACAGAGAAAGGGCACCGCGGGCGATGGCTACATGGCACTAGGGCTTTGCTGCCGGCGGCGGCGGGGGCAGGAGAGTTTCTGCTGCATGGAATCAGCAAGGCTGGCCGGCGAGCCGGACACGGTGGGGAAGTGGGTAAGTCTTGGTGTGTGTGGCAAGATTTCGGCAGAGGATTCGTAGCTGCAGGAGAGAGAGAGGAAGCAGGAAAGGGGGAAGACGGAGACAGAAAGGAGAGGTGGGGAAAGAGAGAGAAAGCAGAAGTTTTGGAGCGAGACTGCTGCGAACCCTGTCCCCTCCGGCTGCACGCACGCGCTGGGGTAGCCCCGGGGCTGTGCTGGTTGCGCTACCCCCTTCACTGCACGCTCCAGGACACGGCTGGAGTATGGAAGAGTGAGGGCTGAGACCCGGGAGACGGCAGCTCCCACTGGCACTGGGAGAGCCAGGCAGCCGGAGCCCACAGGAGAAGCCTGGGCAGCGAGCGGGCACGGGGCTGTGCAGGCAGCGGGCAGACACCTTCCTGCCGCTCAAGGACAGCGTGTCCGCGGCAGGCGAGGGGTAAGAGGGAGACAGAGCAAAGGTTGCTGCCCGCCTGAGGAGGCCCAGCGGGCTGGGAGCCACGGAACTGGTCCCAGCGTCACCCATCTCTGCTCCACCAGCACCCCTTCCCCAGGCCTGCAGCACAGACCTGCTCGCTCCCACCCTCCCCGCAGCGCTGCCCGTACTCCCCTGCAGCAGACCCTCGCTGCCCTCTCCCAGGGGACTCCGGCAGCGGGCAGCAACCACTGGGGAGCTGCCAGCTCCAGGCTGCTGTCAGCACCGGGAGGATCAGGGCACAGGGGAGCTACGCCTGGTGGGATTCCTGCGGTGGGAGGCACAAGCCCGGTCACGTCCCACATCCTCTGCCTGCAACCAGAGCGATTTCAGGGGGGTCCGACTCCTGGGCCTGTCAAATCTGCACCCCCCAGCCTCCTGTGCTTCCCCCCAGCAGCTCCCTGCGGGCGTTTTGCTGCTGGGGCAGCTTGTGCGAGGGCTCTGCGGGGGAATTAGGGACTCAGAGCTCATCTCTCCCCGGTTTCCGGGCGCGGGAGGTGGTGCCGCTGTCAGCTGGTGAGTCACGGCACCGGGAGAGCAGCGGCAGGATCCCAGGTGCACAGGAAGGACGATCCCAGGACACTCGGCGCCTGCAGCAGCATCCTCAGAAGCAAACATCAAAGGGCAGGCAGGTGCGGCAGGGCTGGGGAGCCGGCCCAGCTGACAGCCCGGTGGGAACACGCATACCTGCGTCTCCCGGGGAGGGGGGAAGGAGGCCGGGACTCCCCCTGCACAGCCGGAGCCCACGCTCCGGTTTCCCTCTGAGCAGGGGCAGCCTGGGAGCGGGGAGGTTGCGGGGCACACGGCCCTGCTCTGGGTTCCTTTCCCTCCTCTGCTTCAGCCGTCCTCCAACAAGCAACCGCGCTGGGTCCGCGCACGACCGGCCCGGCACAGCGGAGAAACGGCTCCTGGGCTGCTCAGAATTGGGGAGGGTGCGGGCAGGAGACCAGAGCTGCCCGCTGACGGCGAACAGGCACGCCTGGAGTGTGGCAGGCCGAGAGCTGGAGCCCAACAGCACAGCACAGACCCCTTCCCCTGCTCCTGAAGTCCCCAGGGCAGGGCTGATGGCTGCAAACCCAGATCCTTTACCGAGCGAGGAGGCTGGGATGTGCCAGAACCAGCCCTGGCTGCTCTCGCAGCCGGATCCGGCTCCGCTCTCCCCCACCCACGGGCCCTGGGACACAATGACCGAGTATTTCGGCACCAGGTGTGCGGTCCCACCCTCCCCTGCCTGCCAGCGCACGGGAAGAGTTTGTCACCGGGGCGTGGGGCGATACCAGACGCTCGCCTGCCTGTTGGTACTGCCCCAAAGCTCTCGCACGGCTCCGAAGAGGCGGCTGGAGCCAGGAGCGGCGTGTACGAACACAGACCCGCTCCCTCCACCCGCGCACGTGCGCACGCACGCACCCCCCGGAGCGTGCCCAGGTGAACCCGTCCCTCCAGCTGTGCCCAGGCGTGGGAACATCTGCACGCTCCGTGTGCTCCAACGCCGGCGGCGAAACAGCTCCGGCCCCAGCTGATGCTCACCTGAACATTTCGGTTACTTCTCCCTTTGCCAAGGCCACAAGAAGCGGGAAGCCGATGCACGCGGGGACCAGGTAGAGAAGAGCAGGCTGGTGGGAAGACAAACGGCTGTTAAACCAAACCACAAACACACACCCCCCCACCCCCGGGGAGGAGCGCGAGGGGTGCCGGCACCGTCCCCTCTGCACCCATCGCGGCTGTCCCAGCGCCACACAGAGGGTTAATGCCCCACAAAGCAGCCTCAAGAGCCAAAAAGCAGCACAAAAGCTTTGCCAGGGGGTCCCAGCGGGCCACAAAGACAGCGAGGGCCCCCCCCAACACAGAGCAGCGACAGCACCCACGGCGTGTGGGCTCCCAAGGCCCTGCCGCAGCACTAAGGGGGGTGTTTAGGGGCTGCTTGGTTGCAAAGAGCCACGGAAACACGGCACAAGCCCGGCTGAGGTGCTGGTGTTGGAAACTCAGGTGCCTGAACCAGCCGTGCCCCGAGCGGGACTCTGCTCTGGCCAGGCACGCAAGCTTTGGGCAGGGAAAGGTACTGGAAAAGCAAAGCCAAGAGGAGGAAGGTGTCTGCTTTCCCCTGGCGTGATGCAGGAAGCTCATGGCGCGCACTGGCGGGAGGCGGCACGGCAGAGCTCACCTGGGCGTGCTTGAAGATGTGCATGATGAAGATGGTCAGGCCCAGCCCGAAGATGTAGGCCACAAAGCTGGTGTAGAAATATGAAGAGATATAATAAGATTCAAGCTGTTCGGAGCTACCAACGTGGACAGCGGTCTGGTTTCTTTTTTTTTTCCTAATTAATAAATATTCGGGTCTGGGTCGTCGCCGGGAGTCGGAAAGGAGCCGGCGTGGCGCCCTCAGCCATCTCCCACCGCGCTGGGGCACGGGCAGAGCGCCAACTGGTGCCAGCACAGCCCCCGTCCCCGTGGGAGCAGTGTGGGATGGGGTGCCAGCCAGGCGAGGGGCTGGGGAAGGGAAGGAGCAGCGTGATCCCGCTGCTGGATGGCTACTGGGGGGGGGAAGAATCGATGCTGGGGCTCAGGGAGGGGGTCTCAGGGGGAAGCACGGCCGGTCCCTGGCACCCCGCTCTCCGAATACACTGGTTTATCGCAGGGCAGGCTGCGGGAGACTGGGATTCCCAGCAGGTGCAGGCAGGATGTGGGTGGAAACACCTGGAAGAGCTGGCACAGAGCGGAGGGTCTGTGCAACAGCCGTGGGAGCAGGGCCGCACCGTTCCCGGCAGCTCCCCAGCCGGAGTCTTACGGCGTGGGGCGACGGCGGAAAGCTACACCCCAGCGGTAGGTGCAGCTCCCTACGCAGGCAGAAGCTGCTTCCCGCAACCCGGCGGCTGCCAGCGCTGCCGGGCACCCAGCTGCGTCCACGCGAGCGCTCCCCAGGTGCCAGCACTCTCTCCCGTCCCGTCGCCATCTCCCTTTGCTGCTGCAGCGCTGCCCCCTCCTCCCCCCCCGTGCCAGGGAGCTGGGGAGGCTCTGGGGAGCCGTTAGGTGCTGCTGCCCACCCTGCCCCGCATCCGGCACCGTCCGTCAGCTCCCCCCAGCACTCAGGATTGACCCACAAAGCCAGCCCTGCTCATGTCTTCTCCTCCCAGAGCCCCCCCTCCCCAAGCCCCGAGGGGAGCAGACGGCTGCGCCCCTGCCTTCCCCTTCCCCTTTTTCCTCTATAAAGCTGCTCAAATACGCTGCAAGATCCAACCTGCCCGAGACCCTCCCCTGCCGCCCACTCACCTGATGTCAAAGCGCAGCAGCAAGGCAATGAAGATCCCTGCGGGGGGGTGGAGAAGGGGACAGTGAGGGGACGGAGGTGGTGGGGGAGGCTGGGCAGGAGCGGCGGCGGCTCCGGTGCCGAGCCCGGGCGGACAGTGCCCTCTCGTGGCATAAAGCACCGGGACAGCACGGGGATACTGGTGGGAGACCCCCAGGGCTCTGGGATAGCCAAAGGCAGAGCGAGGCACCTGCTCAGCGCCCCCCGCAGCCCCTTCAGACACGCGATCCCGCTCACATCCCCCCTTCTCCCCCTGCAGAAGGCTCCGGGGAGACCTCAGAGCCCCTTCCAGTGCCCGGGGGGCTACAAGAAAACTGGGGGGGCTTTTCCCAAGGGCAGGGAGTGACAGGACAAGGAGTAATGGGTTTAAGTGGAAAGAGGGAGATGGAGATGGGCCATCAGGAAGGAATTCTTCCCGCAGAGGGTGGTGAGGCCCTGGGACAGGTTCCCAGAGAAGCTGTGGGTGCCCCATCCCTGGGAGTGCCCAAGGCCAGGCTGGATGAGGCTGGGAGCACCCTGGTCTGGTGGAGGGTGTCCCTGCCCGTGCCACAGGATGGCACTGGGGGCGCTTTGAGGTCCCTCCCAACCCAACCCATTCCATGATTCTGTGATTCCTTTGTCCTCACCTGGAATGACAATGTCTCCCAGACCCAGCATGGCGAAGTTGTCGGCTTCCAACCCCTTCTCCAACAGGTCCTGAGGGAAAACCACTGCAAGGAGCAGAGAGAGGAGCAGTGAGGGGGGGCGCCTGTGCTGAGCAGCCTGATGGAAAGGGACTGGGGCAGGGAAGGACCCCTCTCTCCCTGCCCTCAGCCCCATCCCCTCCTGCAGCTCCCCCTTCTCCTTCCTGGGATGGGAAACCGAGGGGTTTGGGGCCACCCCATGTGCAGGTTTCTAAGGGGTCGCTAGCAGGAAACCTTCCTGCACACATCCCACCTTCCCACATCTCCAGAGGCGGAGGGTGCACGCGGCAGCGGAACGGCCAGCACAACGGGGAAGACGTACTCACGTTTTATTGGGGCCTCGAACGATTTGGCAACCGTCACCATCACATTGGTGCCAAAGACCTAGGGGCAAGCGGAGGAGGCCGGAGTTGGCCACGGCTGCACAGGGACACGCTCAGCTACGGCCTCACCTCAGGGCCCGGAGCGGCCTCGGTGGCAGAAAACAGCCACAGAGCCGCCGAACCGCGCGTAGAGTCCTGCCAGCGAGCCCACCACCCAGGGGAGACGGCACCCTGTGCTCGAGGAGGCCGCGGAGACACTCACCGCGGTGCTGCCCAGCACCCGGCCCTCCCCAACACCCACATCCCTGCTGCTCGGGATCCTGCCAGTGAAGCCAAGGCGAGCGGAGAGCGGCGAGGGAAGGCGCTCGCATCCCCAGCAGGGCGTGAGGCAGCGGGGTGTGCTGAGCCAGAGAGCCGAATCCTCCCCAGCCAAGAGCAGCGGAGGAAGTGGCACACAGGCTGAGAAACCACAGAGCCGAGACTGTTAACGAGCCCGTGGAACAAGGGCAGCACCGGCCAAGTACAAAATAACACGCAGCAGGCCAGGCTTAAACAGCGACGGATTATCCGGCAGCTGCAGAGCTGCTGGACGGGCCTCAAGGCTCTCGGATATTTGGAAACACAGCAGGAAGGAGCGGGGGACAGGGATATCACCGGGAGAAACGGGGATCCAGGCCCGTTGCAGATAAGGAAAATCTCAAAATGAAGATATCGGGGCGCTGCAGTGGCTGAGGGAGAGACGGGGGGCGTTCCAGCACACAGTCCTCCGAGCCAGGGGACAGGACACTAACGAAGCCGAGCCTGAGAGCGGCCCACGCCCGCAGGATCAGGGTATCCCAGCCCACCCAGCAGCTCTGTCAGGCATCGGGAAGACCTCGGTTGGGAATACAGGTCACCAGGACTGGATACGCCGCACACCCAGATCCCCCGCAACAGCCCCGACGCGATCCCTGCCCGCCCTGCGCTAAGCCACAGATTTAAAGAAAACGCGTTTGCCGAGCCCTGTTTGATTCTGTCATCATCCCCACCACACCCCTTTGGGCTGAGAAAGTGGAAATCCTGACGGCAAGCACGTGTCCAGCCGGCATGCCGCCTCCAAAGAGGCCCAGCACCAGGCACACGCCTCCCACCAACGGCCCCAACCCGCCTCCGCCCCAGGGAATGCTCCTGTTTACCCAGAAGACATCGTAGATGAAAAGGCCCCCAAGCAAGATGCAGCCAGTGCTGACGTTGTTCAAGTGCAGCAGCTCCACCCCGTTGAGGGAGAACGCCAGCCCGAAGAGATTGTTGGCAATCCAGTGCTGAGAACGACGAGAAAACAGAGATTTGGGTCCTGCCGCACGTGCCGAGCCAGGGCCTCGGCCTGCAGAGGCCCTGATGGCAGGGAGAGGGGCTGGGGTCTGATCCAGCCTGCCCCCCCAGCACCAGGGCTGCGGTTCTCTTACCTTTCTCAGCAGGTACCAGACGCCCACAACGCTGCTCAGGGCCAGGCACACGAGATCCTTGGTGTCGAACTCATAATTCACTATTTCTGTGACAGAACAGAGAAGTCAGGTTCTGGGCAGCCCAGGCAGCTCCCCTTCCGGCGCAGGGCAGAGGCGAGCGACCACAGCAGGGGGGCAACACAGGCGGCAGCGCTGGCATCCCAGGCGCGGGGACTGCCCCCACAGAAACGGCCCTGCCCGCGGTGAACGCGTGCAAGGGCCAGGAACCGGCCCTTCAGCCAACCTCTGCCACATGGACAGCGTCTGCGATCCTTCTGTCAACAAGGAAATTGGATTCAGGCGCTGTCCACGGCAGCGAGAGGCCAATCTTCCTGCACCCGTTAACTCCTGGTGGTATCACCAGAAGCGTTCCCTCACCAGTAACGCCACTGGGCAGAACCCTACCAGTGCCAAGGCCCGGGGGAGATCAGTTGGGGCAGCACCAAAGCCAGAGCTACGCTACCCCAGGAGCTTAAATAAAGGCAGAGCACGTAACGGTGGCCACAGCTCCCTTCCGACAGCACCCTGGGACCTGTCGCTGGCGTTGCGCTGCCAGCCAAAGGCACCACGGAGGGAGAGCACCTGCCAGCGCGGGAGGCACCCGGCAGCCCCGGCTCTGCAGGGACCCACGGGGATCGCGCTGGGGACGGAAGCGCAACAGGGAGCGTGAGGCTCTTTTGGGAGGTTGTTTGACCGGGCTGAAACACCAAGTAAGCAAGAAACAGGACAGTAAAAGCAGAAAACACGCAGGCCCCTGGAGAGACCGGCGAGTCTACGTACCCTCCTTGCTCTCCCCGGAGCCCTGGGTGAAGAGGAGCTGGTACTGTTTGTTGGGGAAATTCGCGGGGAAGAATCTGTTCATCATGGGGCTGAAACAAGAGGCGCAGAGAAGGGCAGTGGGACAGAAACCTGCCCGGCATCTCGGCACGCTTGGCCCACACCCCCTCCAGGCAGGGACACGCCATGCCAGGGACCAGCAGGAGCCCCAGCTCCGGTCACTGAGCTGCAGACGTAGGACATCATCCTCCCCAGAGGTCTGGTCCCCCAGATGTGACAATCCCCCCAAATGCTCTGGTGCAACAGGCACAGAGCATCGCCTGCAGGAGGTTAAGACCCACCCCAGACCCCAGCAGTGTCCCCACCCAAGGAGCCCCCGGGCACTGTACGGGGCCGGTGACCCAAAACTGGCCGTACCACCACCAAACACCCTCCCGCAGAGCCGGGAGCGGGGACCCACAGTGCCAGTCTAGGGAAAGCAGCTGGTCCCCAGTGTCCTAAAGCTCAGGAAACAGGAAACCAATTGTACTGAACCAGTTACCAAAACAGCCCCAAGTTTCAACACCTCGTGCCGAGCACCGGCACAAGAGGCCGGGGGGACACTGCCGTGGGCTCCAGCTGCCTGTTTCAGCCGTCCCAGTAAGAGGAAGACGGGTGCTGAGGGGTTCTCCCACCACGCTCAGGGCAGCGAGGACTGTGCCAGCCCGCAGCAGCTCTGGCAATAGCGACCACCCGCACCTCCATGAGCCCTCCCAGCGATGCTGCGTGGGGGTCCAGCCTGCTGGGACCCAGGAGACAGCGGTTCTGCCCTTGGCTGCCCCGTGAGGAAGGGTGCACGGCTTGCTCCAGGCCTGCCTCCCCAGAGAGCCCTTCACACCACTGCGGAAAACACCCTACGAGCTGGGATTTCACAGGATGGGTTGGGCTGGAAGGGACCTCAAAGCCCCCCCAACCCCACCCCCTGCCATAGGCAGGGACACCTTCCATAGCCCAGGGTGCTCCCAGCCTCATCCAGCCTGGCCTTGGACACTCCCAGGGATGGGGCACCCACAGCTTCTCTGGGAACCTGTCCCAGTGCCCCCCACCCTCTGCGGGAAGAATTCCTTCCTGATGGCCCATCTCCCTCTTTCCGTTTAAACCCGTCACCCCTTGTCCTGTCACTCCCTGTCCTTGGGAAAAGTCCCAAGATTTGGCTCTGTGGCGAGACAATGGTGCTGCAGACACCCCCCCCCCCCCCCGATAAACCCAACGCCTCGCAGAGCGGGCAGCCTCAGACACCCCCACCCCAATCGCATCCTTCCCTCTGTCGTACCTGATGGTGTGGGACAGGGCCAGGATCCCCAGCACAAAGAAATACATGGAAAGCAGAAGATTGATGTACTCTTGAGAGAATATCTGCGAGACAAACCCAGAGAGAGGGTCAGTTATCGCAGCGCCCGCCCCGTCTACAGCACTTCACGTCGCAGTCGGCAGCTGCTGCGTCAGTGCTCCAGGAAGACGAGGAGAATAAGCTGGAATAACCCAAATTCTTGCACCACTGATGGGAAATACGTTGCAAACAGCCACCCGCTCGCAGGACAAGCACAACAGGCCTGCGAGTTGTCACACATCGGGTGAAAAAATACCTCCTGTGCTGCAGAAAGGAGGACACAGCTTCCCTGGCGTGTTCCCGGCCGTCAGCCGGAGCAGTGAGCGAGGCGCTGGGGGCTGCCCCGGCAGAGGGGAGCAGCAGCACCCCCATCTCACTCCTGCAGCGGGCCAAGCGCGTCCTGCCCTAATTAAACAGGGTATTATTAGAAATCCTGCCCTCCGATGCACAGGCTGCCTTACCAACGAATGACAGCCCGACACCCAGCGCGGGGGGACCCTGGGGTCCTGCGTGCTCTTCTGGAGGGGCTGCTGGAACGCGAGAGCTCACGGCAAGCTGCAGGCGTAAAGAGTCACCGGTCACGCGGCGACGCTGCACGTTCAGTACTGCTTTTCCTGGCATCTCCATCCCAGCCAGGGGCAAGAGGCAGAAAAGGCACCCAAGGAGGTGGAGGAGTACCCCAAAATGTGGGCTACGGGGATGGGGTGGGCCACAGGGGGTCCTTTCAGTGGCCAGAGGGGCCCAGTGGAGGATCTGGTGGCCGCTCCATTCCCCCACCACCAGCAGAGGCTCAGCCAACACTTGGCTTTCCTGCTGCTGACCTACAAGAGCAGCTGCAGCCCTGGAGCGCACACCATGCCGGGAAAGCAGGACACGGTGCTGGGGAGGCCGGATCCTGCCCGCTGCTGCTGCTGAGCTCAGCTCCACGGCTGCGCGGGCTGCAGCACGCACTCGTCTTCCCGGTGCAGCGGCAGCGTGGGCCGGTGTCCAGGCAAGGATGTGCGTGGCACGGCCACCAGCCCATTGGCCACTTGACCCAGGGCAGGGCTTGCAGTGTGTTGGCTGCTGCACGCTAGGAGGGGCTTTAAACCGGGATATTCCCAAACTTGCACCCTCTTCCTCGCAGGTAGCCCAGGACAGCGGGGCTGGAAGCTGCCGTGCCAAGGTGCTGGTGGCCCCATGGCTCGTCAGGCCCCTCCAGGAGCTCAGCCACACGTGTGCCGGCACCCAGAGGTGCTTTAAGCCAAGGCAGCAGAAAGCACCTGCTGGGATCCTTACGTGGGACCCATCGAGCTCTGCTTGCCGGCTCCGCACATCAGTGACCCCACCTGAACACAGCGGGGTCCCACGAGCTAGCGATCGCCCAGGCCTGCAGCCGAGATGCCTTCGGAAGCTCAGCACGGAGACGGCAGCGTTCGCAGCTCCGCAGTCCCCGGCACCCTCTGGTTTCAGTCCGTGCACCGTCAGGTCGGCACCCAGGAGGCAGGCTGAGCTCGGGGGTGAACTCACCCCGTGCACAAACAGCCGCCCATTTACCCCAGGCTGCTACGGCTCGGGCGAGAACAGACATCCTCCTGCCCGGTGACACTGAAGAGCTGGAGCGTTACACGCTCTCTGGCCCAACGCTAAGAGCTCCCAACCAAGCCAAAAATCGAGTCAGGCCCGTGTCGGGAGCTCCTGACCAGGCGGGAGGGCGGCAGACACCGGCTCCGGCGCCCGCCGGGGTCACTCACTCACTTTGAAGAAGAGGTAGAGCCCCAGAAGGGTGCAACTGGCAACAATGGGAAAACGAGCAGCGTCTCGGCTGGTAATGGTCTCCGGCATCTCCGAGGAGTTCTGGGAAGGAAGGAGAGGACAGGAGTGGATCAGCCCCTGCTCTGGCCTCAAACCTGAGCAGGAGGTGAACAAACACAACGAGCAGGGCGCTGCGGCAGGCAGGACACTGATGCCCATCGTTCCCGGAGCGGGGGCTGTGCCACAGACACAGCCCAAGACGGAAAAAGCAAACCTCGCTCTCGTCCTTCCAAGGGCTGCTGCAATTTACTGCGTTTTTCCTCTTGGAGAAGGGAAAATAAAAAACCCAACCAGAACCCTGCGCTGGCGTTGTTCCCTTCTCCCCCTGCCCGGAGGGGAGCTGGGCTCCCTCGCCGCTCGTGCCCAGCCGCCCCATCTGTGCGCACCAGATGTCGACCGCCCTCCAAACGACGTTCCCCTCCAACCGCCTCGTTACCCCTCGCCTCGCTCCCGGGGCGCTCCTCGCGCTCGGAAGCCCCGGGTTTACAAACCCCTTTCGCTTTCTGCGACGCCTTTGCGCCAGCTGAAGCAGCGTTTCCCACAAGCCTTCAGAGGAGATGCAGAGGGCTGCCTGCCCCCCGCCCGGCCCCCCTGCCCAGCCGGCCGCTGCTCAGAGATCTAATCTCGCGGCCAGCGCCGGACGAAGCGCGTGCACGTTAGCGGAAACCCTTAACGCGAAGCAACCCGGCGAAGGCACACCACCGGATCGCAGGCACGGCAGCTGCCACGCAACCTCTGGCCCCCCGAGGTGCGAGTGCAGGGAAACACCCCCACCCCAGAGCCAGGCCCTGCTTACAGACCTCGGCTGCCAGGGACCCCACTGAAGGCCGCTGGGACCCCTGATGTAGGGCTTAAGGGCAGAAAAGGGGCTTACCAATCAGTAAGAAATCAGACTGTGTCAACCAGCCCCTCCTCCTGAGTTTCAGGAGCCAAAGGGTTGGGATTTACGTCCCATCTGGGACCCGAGGCCGGCCCGGAGATCCAGGGAGCAGCAGGACGGGCTGCAGGGAGAGGACGGGGCGCGCGGGCAGGGCGCAGCGCCGCAGCACCCCGGGGACCAGCGCTGCGGGATGGGGGAGCGAAGCCGCAGAGGAGCGCCCCCAGCACGGCCTGTCGCGGGGCCACACGGGGCTGTCCCGCGTTTTGCGGCACTTGAGTTTATCGGGACAGTGAGGACGCGGCTGGAGAGGGCCCCGGCGGCAGCCAGATCTCTCTCCCCTGGGTGCTCTGCCTCCACCGGGGAGGGGTCTCTCCGCCTGTCCCGGGGCAGCGCAGTCCGGGGCGGGGTGGGTGGGGACGTGCGGCCGCCGGGCCGGCTGTGGGACGTGGCGCCCGGGGCGGGGGGCGAGGCCGAGAGGCCCCGGAGGGTCTCCCGGGAGAGGCGGGGAGGAGGGACAATCCCCGCTGCCGGGCACGGGCTGGCGGGAGGCCCCGCGGGCCGCGGAGGGGGGCGGCTGCCGCGGCGGGGGGAGGCCGGGCTGCCCCGGGGGTACCTTGCTCTTGGCGCAGCTGACGGAGCGCAGCGCCCCGAAGAAGATGGGCAGCAGCGCCATGAGGACGAGGCTGCCGTAGGCCAGCGCCATGCCCTCGGGGGTGGCAGGCGGGCGGGCGGCCGCGGGGGACCCGGCCGCGGGGGACCCGGACCCGGACCCGGCGGCGCTGCCGTTGTGCGCCGCGGCCTCCTCCATGGCGGCTGCTCCCACCGCGGTCCGCTTCCGGCCCGCGCGCGCCAGGGACACGTCCCCTTACCGACCGGAAGCGCGTCACGCGTCGATGACGCTAACCACGCCCCCGGCAACCCGGCGCGCGTTGCTAGGAGACCGGCAGCGAGGCTGGGCGCGCCTGGGCTCCATCCCGGGGCCTGCAGCCCCCAGACCCGGCCAGGGCCCTGGGGCCGTGGGGGCAGCCCGGGGCCGGCGGGACGGAGCGGTGCCCATGGTCCCGCTGATGGAGTGCCCGCGCCTGCTCGTGCTCAGGCCGCTGTGCCGCCTCAGCCCCGGCTTAGCCCGGTTTATGGTCATGGAATCCCGGAATCATGGAATGGTTTGGGTGGGAGGGACCTCAAAGCCCCCCCAGCCCCACCCCCTGCCACAGGCAGGGATACCTTCCATAGCCCAGGGTGCTCCCAGCCTCATCCAGCCTGGCCTTGGGCACTCCCAGGGATGGGGCATCCACAGCTTCTCTGGGAACCTGTCCCAGTGCCCCCCACCCTCTGCGGGAAGAATTCCTTCCTGATGGCCCATCTCCATCTCCCTCTTTCCACTTAAACCCGTCACCCCTTGTCCTGTCACTCCCTGCCCTTGGGAAAAGCCCCCCACAGCTTTCTTGTACCCCCCCCAGGCACTGGAAGGGGCTCTGAGGTCTCCCCGGAGCCTTCCCTGCTCCAGGCTGAACCCCCCAACTCCCCAGCCTGGGCCCATGGCAGGGGGGCTCCAGCCTTCTGTGGTCCCTCATGCTGACACGGTACCGGCGAGGGGGAGCGCGGCGGCACTGCCTACACACGGCCAGCGGGTTTTGAACGCAGGCCTGGCCCTGCCTGCCCAGACCCCACGGTGCGGGTGAGAGTGCCGGGGGGCTCCTGCAGGCAGGGGTGTCCCCAGCTCCACGCAGCCCCCGGCCGTGAGGGCCACGAGTGGGAAGGTGGCAGCTTCAGCTGCCGCCAGCCCAAGCGAGTTGGGTCTGGGGGTCCCAGGCTTCTCCTCCGTCCAGCCCTGGGTTTTCCTGCCCTTCGCCGTTTCCTGAGGACCCCTCCTGCGCCGCTGGGCCTCCCCCGTGACCATTCCCAGCCCACCCGCGGCCACACTCGTGAACACCCCTCTGTAAACACGCCAAATAAATGGCAACAAACTCTCCCTGCCGCTGGACCGGGGCCAGGGCTCTGCTGGAAAACTGGCTGAAATGTGTGTTTTCCTCACAAATATCCCCTCCCCCCCCCCCCAGCCGCTGACAGCTCGGCTGTGCCACTGAGCCTCCTCCTCCTCCGGCGCGTCCCCCTCACCCTCGCCGGGGCCAGAGCCTGTGCGTGGGGCGACCCGGGTGGGAGGGCAGGCGCCCACCAACGCGGCTCCATCGCTCCCATCCTCAGCTGGGCAGGGAGAGAAAATACCAGGAAAGGGTTGGGGGGCAAGGGAAGGACAGGGAGGGGTCATCCAGCAATTACCATCACGGGCAAAACAGACTCAGCGCTGGGACATCAGTTTAATTTATTACCAATCAGAGTAGGACCATGACAGACAAAACAGCTATGAACCCCCTTCCCCCCACCCCTCCCTTCTTCCCGGGCTCAGCTTTGCTCCCCATTTCTCTCCTTCCTCCCCCCCAGCAGCACAGGGGGATGGGGAATGGGGGTTGTGGTCAATCCGTCCCACGCTGTCTCTGCTGCTCCTTCCTCCTCGGGGGAGGATCCCCACCCTCAGTCCCTGCTCCAGCCTGGGGTCCCTCCCACGGGAGACAGTCCCCCACCAAGTTCTCCCACGTGAGTCCCTCCCACGGCTGTGGTTCTTCCCAAATTGCTCCAGTGGGTCCCCCCATGGGCTGCAGCCCTTCAGGAGACCCTGCTCCAGCCTGGGCCCCCCCAGGGTCACAAGTCCTGCCAGCAAACCTGCTCCAGCCTGGGCTCCTCTCTCCATGGGCCACAGCTCCTGCCAGGAGCCTGCTCCAGCCTGGGCTGCCCACGGGGTCACAGCCTCCTTCGGGCACCCCCCTGCTCTGGCACAGGGTCCTCCCCGGGCTGCAGGTGAGTCTGTGCCCCCCCATGACCCCCATGGCTGCAGGGCACAGCCGGCCTCACCATGGGCTGCACCACGGGCTGCCAGGGAATCCCTGCTCCGGCACCTGGAACACGTCCTGGCCCCCTTCTCCCTGCCCTGGGGGTCTGCAGGGCTGTTCCTCTCACATCTCCCTCTCTCTGCTGCGGTTTCTCTTGCTCATCCCCCCGCCCCCTTAAACATGTTACCCCAGAGGTGCCACCACCGTCGCTGGTGGGCTCAGCCTTGGGTCCGACTTGGAGCCGCCTGGCGCAGGCTCTGGCGGACACAGGGAAGGCTTCTGGCAGCTTCTCACAGGAGCCACCCCTGTCGCCCCCCTGGATACCAAACCCCTGCCACCCAAACCCAGGACAGACGCGAAGGCACCAGCGCAGACTGCGCAAAGCGAGATGGTGCCGGCCCCGTTTCCGATCTGGGCCGCGGGCAGGGCCAGGGAGCGCGGCAGGGAGCGAGAAGCAAGCGTTTCGTTTTTCTTCTTTTAAATGTTTTCTTTTTTTTTTTTTTTAAAAGGCTCTATTTCAGGACCGGGGGTGATTCATCGTTTCGTGTTTCAGGCGGAGGGCAGATGGAAAGCCCTCCCGGGAGCGCCGATGTGACTCTCCGTGGGGCTGGCCTTCTGCCCGGGCCGCTGTCCTCTCCCTGCCACCGATTCTCCCACAAAGGAGAAGGACGGGCACCAGGGGCGGCAGCAGCGGGCACCAAGGACACCAAGGACACCAAGGGTACCAAGGACACCGAGGACACCAAGGGTGGCAACAGAGGGCACCAAGGACACCAAGGACACCAAGGGTGGCAACAGAGGGCACCAAGGACACCAAGGACACCAAGGGTACCAAGGACACCAAGGACACCAAGGGTGGCAGCAGAGGGCACCAAGGACACCAAGGACACCAAGGACACCAAGGGTGGCAGCAGAGGGCACCAAGGACACCAAGGACACCAAGGGTACCAAGGACACCGAGGACACCAAGGACACCAAGGGTGGCAGCAGAAGGCACCAAGGACACCAAGGGCACCAAGGACACCAAGGGCACCAAGGGTGGCAGCAGAAGGCACCAAGGACACCAAGGGTACCAAGGACACCAAGGACACCAAGGACACCAAGGGTGGCAGCAGAGGGCACCAAGGACACCAAGGGTACCAAGGGTGGCAGCAGAGGGCACCAAGGACACCAAGGGTACCAAGGACACCAAGGACACCAAGGGTGGCAGCAGAGGGCACCAAGGGCACCAAGGGCACCAAGGACACCAAGGACACCAAGGGTGGCAGCAGAGGGCACCAAGGACACCAAGGGTACCGAGGACACCGAGGACACCAAGGGCAGCAGCAGCGGGCACCAAGGGCACCAAGGGTACCAAGGACACCAAGGACACCAAGGGTGGCAGCAGAGGGCACCAAGGGCACCAAGGGCACCAAGGACACCAAGGGTACCAAGGACACCGAGGACACCAAGGGTGGCAGCAGAGGGCACCAAGGACACCAAGGGTACCAAGGACACTGAGGACACCAAGGGTAGCAGCAGAGGGCACCAAGGGCAGCAGCAGCGGGCACCAAGGGTGGCAGCAGTGGACACCAAGAACGGTAGTGGGCAGCGTGCCCACGCACGCCCCGCTGCTTCCCACCCTGCTGCCTGCTGTGGCCTGGCCCAGCATGGCCCAGCGCAGCTACTGACCCCCTTACAACTCCCCTCCCCCAGCCCCAGCACTACCTGCCCCAGGTGTGGGCCCAGCTGGGGGCCGCAGGCAGCCCCCCACCCCCCGCCCGCGCCTCCTCCTTCCGTCCTTCCTTCGTTTCCCAGCGCCTCGCCGTGCCCCCCGTTGGCCTCTCCTCCCACCCTCCAGCACGGCCGCATTTTTCTGGGTTTGAGCTCATTCTTTCCACTCCCCTCTCCGCCGGCTGCCAACTTTCCATCCCGTGATCCCCCCCCCCGGCCTCCCGCCGCAGGGAAATGCCAGCTGCAGCTGCGGGAGGGACCGGCAGCAGCAAGGAGCCCCTGTCCCTGGTGTGCAGCCCCCAGCCCCAGCGTGACCTGTGCGAACCGAGGCAGCGGTCCAGCAGCACCGGGAGCCGGGGACCCCCAGGGCAGGGCCCTGGCGGAGCAGCAGCGATGCCACTGTCACCAAGGGTCTGGGGAGGCGCGGCGGCACGGGGAAGGGAGCCTGAGCAGGCTTCCCTGGTCCCGGGGAGAAGGGAGAAGCCCTCGCTGGGGTTTGCACCTGGAGAGAGACTGTTTTCCCATGGGGACATCCCAGTGTCCCCTTTGTGCCAGTGCCCCCCTCTCTGGCACCGCGCCGGCCACGGCCAGCAGCTCCCCACGCTCCATCCGCGGAGCGAGCGGAAACTCCCGACCTGACCCGAGGAGGGAGGGCACCGCTGACCTTCCTTGGCACCGGGCCTGGGGCTGCAGAGCAGGCTACCCCACGGCGTCCCGGCTGCTCGCCAGCACCGCAGCCTAAAAACCACCGGCAGAGCCCGCGCGGCTCCAGCATCGCGTCCGCGGGTGCGCAGGGTCCGTCGCTGCCTGCTGCAGCCAAGCACGTCCCTTCCCGGCTGTGCCACGCCGCTCTGCCCCTGCTCCTTCCCGGGGTACCGGGAGCCACCGAGTGCCCAGCTCCCTGCCCCGGCTCCCACGGTGTGCAGGGGCTCGAGTCCCGCACCTCAGCAGAGCCGAGCGCTTTCCAGAGGCTTTTCCAGAGCCAGCCGGGAGGTGCTGGGAGAGTTGGGGGCTTCTGGCATCACGCTGCGACTGCTGGGTGAGGAAGACTTCTGCCGAGGGTGGATGAAGGCTCTCCCTGCCCTGTTCTGTCTGGCGAAGCTGGAGCAGGAGGCAGGTCCCTGCCCCAGCTGGGGGCCAGGAACAGGGCGTGAATCTGGCCCCGCAACCCCAGCGCGCAGCTCCCCGCAGCAGGGCCCCAGCAGCGACCGGCACCTCCCCGATGCGGTTCATTCTGCAGATCCAGGGCTTCCCCCGGGGCACCAGTACAGCAAATCCTCAGTCAGGGACGCGCTGGTGCCAGGGAGACGTGGCACAAAGCCCTGGCGCGGAGAGGCCAGGGGTGCCAGGTGATGCTGCCGTGCTCCCCCGGCCCCTCTCCCTAGCCAGGATGTCCTCGAGGTGGACACCGCCGTGGTGGCCACAGCGGTCCCTGCCACCCTGCGAAGAGCGGGCACCATGAGCTGGACCTGCCACGCTCCCGGCAACCTCCAGCCCTGCACGGGGGGCACAGACACCCCTCGCCTCCAGGCCCCCAGAGACATCCATAAGCCAGGATCCCACCACCCCAAGTGCAGGTGTCTGTCCCACCCTCTTCTCCACGGGTGCAGCCCAGGGGACCCAGCCCCACTTGTCCTCCTTCCTGGAGGGGAAGCGACTGGATCCGGAGCATCCCAGGCATCCCTCGGCACTGGTTAAAGCAGCTCCATGTCCCAGGCATCGCTCCGGCCCTGCCTGGGCTCTCCACGGAGCTGCCGGCCACGCTGCTGGCAGAGAGGAGAGTCCCAGCGTGTGTGTGCGGAGGGACGGGGAAGGCGGCGGCTCTCAGAGCACGGACAGGTCGTGGCAGGACTTGGAGCGGGCTTTGAGGGCCACTTTGCTGCTGTTCCTGGCCACCAGCCTGTCGAGGAAGCGCCGGGCTCTCTTGGTGAGGCTCTCCTTGCGCTTCTGGCCGGGCGTGGGGCGCGCGCGGGGCTCCTTGCCCCCGCGGCGCAGGCGGATCTGCCGCACCACCCCCTCGAAGAGCTCGGCCACGTTGTGCTGCAGAGCCGCCGACGTCTCGATGAACTTGCAGTCGAACGCCGCGGCGCAGGCACGGCCCTCTGCAAGGCAAGGGCAGGGAGGGGGCACGGCCCCGCTGGCACCCCGGGCGCTGCCGCATGCGGGGCACGTCTGGGGACGAGGGGACGGGCGCGGGGGAAGCAGCTGGGCAGAAAACCCGGGTGCAGGGACCCTCCCAGAGGTCCCCACCAGCCAAATCTCGCCCCCCTGCACCGCTCACCTTCGACGGAGACCTCACGGCACCGCACCAGGTCGCTTTTGTTGCCCACCAGGATGATGGGGATGTCCTCGGCCTGCCGCGCGCGCCGCAGCTGGATGCGCAGCTCCGAGGCGCTCTGAAAGCTGCCGCGGTCGGTGACGGAGTAGACGATGACATAGGCATTCCCCACCTGCAGGCACTGGCTGCGGCGCCCGCTCTCTTCGCCCTGCCAGCACACGGGGACCGGGGTGTCACCTGGTGCCAGCCCCGGCCGCTCCCAGGGGACGGCAGAGCACCTCAGCACCGAAGGGACCTGCCAGCGCACCTCACCAGCACCCACATAACAGGGATCAGATGTGGCCCCATCAGGAAAATATGGATTAAAAGCTCCTGGTTTTGGGGGTGTTTGAGTTTCTTCCTCTATCAGGAAGAAATTGGGGCTGTGGGCTTGGCTCTGGGGGCTAAGGCTGCACCTCCCGGCGCCGCCCTCAGCACTCAACACCGGCACCGTGGCGCAGCGCCCTGCATGATCCGGGCACCGGCTGGGCAGGTGGAAATAAAGGGCCGTGGTCGGGGCGTTACGGTGCTGGGGTATCTCTGGAGAGTGCAGCTGCCGGTGCCCAAAGCAGCCCCAACCCACGTGGGTGCTGTGCCCGCACGCACAGCCCGGGCACCGGCTCCATCCCCGCTCCCAGGGGCCGGTAGCTGCCCGCTGGCACCGGCCGGAATGCCGGGCCTTGGCGTGGAGAGAGGCAAAGGGCGTTTTGAGGGAGGCAGTCACCAGCACCGACGTTTCTGCCCAGGGCAGAGGGAATGCCCCGTGCCAGGCTCTCGGGGCCACGTGTCCTGGCTGGCGGCACCGTCTCACGTGGATCTGTGGGCTGGCACCGCGCTCCCACCCCGCAGCCCCGTCTTTCCCAACCCCGGCCCTGCCGTACCCGCCGCTCCAGCTCCCAGGTGTCCATCACCAGCAGCGTGGTCTCCTCGCCATCCACGGACAGTGTGCGCTCGTACGCGGCCCCTGCAAGACACCGGGAGAGCCCGGTTGGCACGGCACTGCCCAGGCACCGGCACCGGCTCCGGCGTAGGCTCCTCTCCGCCTCGCACACGGATTTTTCCATCGTGGAGCCGTGCAGGCAGCTCCTGCTCCCCGTCACCTCCTCCGGGCCGGCGGTGGGTGACCCTGCCGCAGAGGGTCCCCAACCAGCCCCCCACCCCCACCAGACACCCACCTCCATGCTGCTCCAGCAGGTCCCGCTCCTGGATGCCGGCGAAGAGGTTGAGCAGGCTGGTCTTACCCACGCCGGGGTCTCCCAGCAGCACCACGCGGTACAGGGGGTCCCAGGAGCCGGAGGAGCCCGAGGAGTCCGAGGACCAGCTCCCCCGGGGCGCCGCAGCCTTGCCCCCCGGCTCGGACGCGGAGTGACCGAGCTGGGGGTGGCAGAGCTCCCCCCGTGGCCTGGCACCCAGCACCCCCGGCCGCGGGATTGGGGTGCTGGCCCTCCTCCGCAGCGGGCTCCGGCTCCCGCGCTGCGTGTTCAGGGTCATCGGTGGCACCGAGGGCAGCGGGGCTGGCAGAGACCCCCCCAAGGGGTCCCGGCTCTCTGCGGTTCCCGGTAGCTCCCGGTCACGCCGCTCCCGGTGCCCGTTGGAGCCGGTGGTAGCTCGGGCACAGCTTTTCCCCGGGACGGGCTCGCCGCTGCCCGGCCCGGGCTTTAAACCCCGGGAGGTGGAGCCCCTCGCCGCGCCCGGTCCCTCCCCCGCCGGACACACCCCCGCCCGCACCGGCCCCGGTCCCGGCCGCCCTGTCCGGTCCCCGAGGTCCCCGCGGGGCTCCCGGTGCCGGGACACGGGGAGTTCCCTCGGGGCGCGACCCTCGGTCTGGGGGGGCAGCGCGGGGGACAGTGGCGGCACCGGGATGCTGTGGGGTGCGATGCCGTGGGTGGGGGCTCTGCCACGGTCCCCTCCTGCATGGGACAGGGCCCCCCAGGCCCCCCGAGACCCAAGGCCGTGCTCTCCCCGGCTCCACTGCTCTGCCGAGTAAGGAGCAAGCCAAACCCGGGCTGGTCCTGCCCGGTGCCGGTGCCCAGTGCCCGGTGCCGGTGGGGCTGTGCTTGGTTGAGCCCCCGGAGCCCTGCCCAGCCCCTGCCCGGCAGACACCGAAGCCGAGAGCCGGTGACGGGAAGCGCGGCGGGGGCTCGCTCGGCACGGGCGAGAACGGGACTTGGCGTTACTTGAAGCTGCCAGTTGTCCCAGACCCGCGTGGGCCCCGTGGCATCGCCAGTGCTGGCACCAAACGGCACCGGCACCGGCACGATCCCGCGCTGGGACACCAGCCCAGCCCGCACTGGGATGCACCAGCAGAGCCTCGCGGCACCGGGGCCTGTCCCAGGACACCCCTACGGTCAGGGCACAGCGGCGGGGTGGCCTTTTGGCTTCAGCCCCGCCGGCGGTACCGCAGCGAGGGTCAGGCTTCAAGCGCGGGTGGACGGGCGATGCCGCCCCGGTCGCTGTGATCACGGGGCTTCCAAAGGGGCACAGCACAGCCCACGCAGCCCAGGATCGATGGCAACACCTTTATTGCACCGTGTAACCGCATCAGCCAGTCCCCGGGGCGGCTGGGACGGAGAAGAGCCGATGGGAAAGCAGGGAATTCGCAGCTCGGCGCCTCATCCGAACCCCGCGCTGGATCCAGGAGCCGGTGAGCGGAGTGTCAGGTGAGCGGCGTCTCCTCGGAGCGGAGGGTGAGGATCCCCTCGGTGTCCGGCGTGCACCTGAGAGAGAGGAGTTAGGAGGAGCGAAGAGCGGGAATAAGCCGCCGCGCTTGGGCCGGTTCGGGGCGAGGAAGACAGGAGAAGCTCCTGCAGCGCACAGGCCCAAGCGAGCAGCTGGGGGGAGCAGGGGTTAAAAACAGGAGCCCAGCCCAACTTCCAGCTCATCCCAGCACTGTTCTGCTCCTCGGCTCACCCTTCGTGGGCCACCCCAGCCACTAACCCCTCTGCCCACGAGAGAGATCGGCTCAAGCCCTGCCCCACGGCCCTTTCCTCGACCACGCTTGCGGCTCAGCCCTCTGCAAGGCAGGCTCGGGGCTCGCGGGCCTCCCCAGAGCCAGGCGTAATTCCTGCGAGGGGGAGAAGGAATGAAATTACCGTCCCTGTCAATCCCGAAGGACAAACAGAAGCGGAGAAAGGCCGCCGGAGCAGCCAGGTGCATCTGCTTTCTCGCAGGGAGGACAAGCGCGGCGGGCTGAGAGCCGTGCTCATCCATCTCCGTCTCAGTCCAGGACAAACTGTGCGTCCAGCGTGTCCCGGCCCAGGGCTGGAACCCGCCCGGGGCCCCTTGAAGAGGGAAGGATTTGGACAAGGGGAAACCGAAATGCAGATGGGAGCGGATACGCGAGGGGCTCCAGCTCCGACGGGCTCCGCGCGCCGCCAGCAGCGTGCCGGGACCCCCAGGGCCGGCGAGAGCCCTGCGCTCCCCCGCAGCCTCCCCGACCGAGCGCGGCTCGGCTCTGCTTTCGCTCTTTCGGGAAGCGAATCCATTGTCTGGAAGCAAAGGGTTAATTAGAGGAACGAAGGGCTGGTGAAGTCGTGTGAAAAGTTGCCGGGAGGTCAGTGGGAAAGGGCCGAGGGACGCGGAGAGGGCTCTGGCACGGGCTCCCGCCTGTCAGGGCGGGTAAGCACCGAATGCCTGACTTGTGATGTTACAGAAACTTTCCACTTGGGCCTTCCTGCTATTTTTAACTCTTCTCCCGGCCACACTCAGCAACCCCAGCCCCACCAGCACTGGAGGCTAATGAATTCCCTTTTTTAATCAGTTTTTCCATCAAAAAACCCCCTAGGTTGCACTAATCCATCACGCAGCCGCTCGCCTTCCCCCCACGGTCTCCGGACGCATTCCAGGCTTGGTTTGTGCCTCCACAGCCGTACCTGGCTTCCAGCTAAAACCCAGGCCCTGGAGCAGGAGCTCCAGCCCCTCGCTGCCCGCACACCCCATCCCGGTTTGCCGGGCGAGCTTTGGCTCATCCCAAGGGATGATGTTTTCATGCAAAACGGCCCACGTGAGCACGAGGCGTGGAGGAGCCGGGGGGCTGGGAGGAGTGGGGGGGGGGGGCTGGCCTGCACCTGCAGAACGTGCGGGGAAGGAACGACCCCGTTCGCACACAGCCGCCCCCCTGGGCCCGTCCCCGGGGAGGGGAGCCCCGTAGCGCTGCGATGAGCTGGCAGGGCTTTCGCCCCTTCGAGGGTTCCCCTTGTGATTCCGAAATCCAGTATCGGCAGAGCGCACACGGGTAAGCAGCCTCCACTCGGGAAGGGATTTGCTACCAGGGAAGCGGGGCAGGGTAAGAGCAGCGATGAAGATGACGTTTTGCTGCCGGCCAAAGCCACCGACACGTGGTTTTCTATACGTGAGGGGAACGGCTGCCTGTCTTTGCTCTCACAGAGCAACCAGCAAGCGTGGCTCCCGACCTGCCTCGACAGGGATGCTCCTCGGGAGCCTGCCTCCTCCCCACACGTCTGGTTTCCCAACTACAGAGTGAAAACAGCAATAAAATAAGAGTCAGTGGCCTTGAGAAGCTTTTCTGGTCCCGACTGCCCCCGACTGCAGCCACCGAGAAGCTCCACCGGCAAAGGGAAGCCCAGAAAAGAGAGATGTGATGTGACCAAGGCCGGCGGCATCAGTGTCAGAGCTGAGGCTAGTTCCTATTGCACTCAGTGCCAAGGACTCTGCAGCCCGAGGCCACGGAGAAAGGGCTGAGCACACCCGCTGACCTTACGTCGGTCTGCGGAGAAGGACGTCGGCAAAAAGCAGCTCTCTCGGGTCTCTTGCGCTGTGGCGGAGCGTCCGGATGCTTCTCTTCAGCGCCACGATCTCCTCTTCCGGGTCCTTAATAAACTGAAAGAATGACAATTCTGAGAGTTCGTTCCTTTGCAGCAGAAGTAGGAATCAAAGTTTTAAGACATTTTGCAAACAGCAGAGCTGGAAAACATCCCTCGAGCAAGTAAGGCCCCAACAGGCTTCCTGAAATACCTGCTGCTCCTCCTCGGAATGCCCCATCGGCCCACTGCCAACGGGAAGCAACATACCCCGCTGAGGCAGACCGAACTCTGCCGAAGGGCAGGGGCTGAGGGTGGGTAGCTCTGCTGCACCACGCTGGACCTTCCCCAGCTCGCTCAGCTCCCTCTGCCTCAGCATCCCACAGCGCGGAACGGGATTGCCCAGCACCACCCGCTTCGGGCCAGCCTGCTGCAGCAACGGCTCCAGCGCGGGACAGGGGGAAGCCGGGTGAAGAGATTCCGCAGTAAGTGGAGCCGACAGGACAAGGGATAGCAGGTTTAAACGGAAAGAGGGAGATGGAGATGGGCCATCAGGAAGGAATTCTTCCCGCAGAGGGTGGGGGGCACTGGGACAGGTTCCCAGAGAAGCTGTGGATGCCCCATCCCTGGGAGTGCCCAAGGCCAGGCTGGATGAGGCTTGGAGCACCCTGGGCTATGGAAGGTGTCCCTGCCTGTGGCAGGGGGTGGGGCTGGGGGGGCTTTGAGGTCCCTCCCAACCCAAACCATTCCATGATTCTATGATCATGGAACAAGACTGAGGAACTCATGAGATCCACTTCAGTTTCCCAGGGCAAGCTCGTTAATACCTATTAATACTTCATCAGAGCAGGCTGCACACAGAGTCAGTAATTAATATTTTCTTCGTGCTCTCCAGCTGCCAACCCAGGAAAAGCGCTAAGCGCATCACGCAAGCAGGAGCTGTGCAACAGGAGTTCCTCCTATTTCGGGAAGGACGATGGCAATCTGTGTGTCACACGACAAACCTCTGCCTTCCCCCATACAGCACAGCCCTGCTCCCACCCTCCTTACTACCCCCTGCTCCCACCCTCCTTACTACCAGCTGCAGCATCACCCTTTCTTTTTCTAAACCATCTTTCCCCTCCTAAAACGCCGCGCTCGTGTCCTTCGCCTCAGCCTTCTCTTCGCTGGACTGAGAAAATCTGACACCGACGGTCTTTTCCGACAGGTCACGCTTCTCAGATCTCATCCTTCCTGCTGCTACAGTCTGGGCCCTCCCGGTTTCTCTTCATTTTGTTCTCGAGAGACGCTACCAAGGTTCGATTTCGCCGGCCCTCGGCAGGGCAGCAGCCTCACCGCCAGCGTTTTAACGAAGAACACGTGCTGTTGCGCGGGAGCGACTCACCGCCAGAGTTCTCCCCACGAAGGCAGCCAGGGTGACTGTGCGAATTTGCCACCCGCAGCCCAGCTCCGGGTATTTGTCGCACGCCCCGCGGTGATTTCGATCCCTCTCCAAGGTTTTAGCCATTTCAGCTCTAATTTCCCCCGAGTGCAGCTGCGTATTTCTCTCGGGACGCTGACGCCTCCAAAGGCCGGGGGGGGTCTGTACTCGGCGTGAATGCAACGGGTAAAACAAGAGGCCTGGGCTCAATTCACGGCCCAGTTTTAAGGCCTTGCACCTGCTCTCTCCTGCCACACGTGGCTGAGGGAAATAGAACCGAGAGACTGAGTTCACACCTTCTACAGCCCCAGCAAAAGCTGCTCCTGGTTACAGCCCAGCAGCCCAGCCTACAAAGTGTTCCCCGGGCTTTTCCAGTTCTGCCCCTTTATTCCCAGCGTTTCCCCTTGCATCGTTACCGTTCGGGGGGCTTTTGCCAGCAGAAAGCGCCGGGTTAAGGCCAAAGCGGCACCCGCGGGCAGGGCAGCAGGGGGTGTGTCAGGGAATCTCTCCTCACCGGGCCGGTTCCCCCTTTTCCTCTTCTCTCCTCACCCGGGAGCGCTGGCCAGGTCACCCTGCGGGCCGGAGGCTTCCCCTCCCCTGCTGCTCTCTCCTGCCCTTTGCTGTGGTCCTAAACTCAGCACGGCGGCAGCGCAGAAAGGACGGGGAGGCAAAGGAGGTTCGTGAGCAGAGACCTCTCTGGCTTGACCCACAGTTCCGACTCCTCTCCGCAGCGTCTCTGGGGCTTCCCGGTGTCCCATTCCTGGTGTCCCATTCCTGGTGTCCCTCTCCCGGTGTCCCATTCCCGGTGTCCCTTTCCCTGTGTCCCTTTCCTTGTGTCCCATTCCCGGTGTCCCTTTCCTGGTGTCCCTCTCCCAGTGTCCCTTTCCCAGTGTCCCATTCCCAGTGTCCCTCTCCCGGTGTCCCATTCCCAGTGTCCCTTTCCTTGTGTCCCTCTCCCGGTGTCCCTCTGCCGGTGTCCCTTTCCCGGTGTCCCTCTCCCGGTGTCCCTCTCCTGGTGTCCCATTCCTGGTGTCCCTTTCCTTGTGTCCCTCTCCCGGTGTCCCACTCCCGGTGTCCCTTTCCCTATGTCCCTCTCCCGGTGTCCCTTTCCCGGTGTCCCTCTGAGCCCTGCACAGCAGCCAGGCTCAGGTCCATTTGAGACGCTGCGTTTACACGTGCAGAGCTGCAGGTGCCACAGGCCCCGCCACACGAGCCCTGCCGTTCTGAACTCCCCCATGACCCTCGGAACCGGGCCCTGCGTATCCGTGTCCAACGGGCTCTGTCAGGAGGAAGCGTAACCCCAGCGAGGGGGCTGAGCCCCACAGCTCGGCCTGTCCCCACGGACAAGCCTCTGGGGGTCCAAGGGCAGAGCAGAGAGACGGCGACACTCCCTGGGCTACGGGACCCTTAGCGAGCCCCCCACCCATCCTCACTGCCCCATGGAGGGGCCCTGCCCACACCCTATGGGGAGCATCCCTCCCCATCCCAGGCTCCATGGGGAATCCTCCTGCCTGTCCCCTATGGGGACACCTCCCGGCCTGCCCCTTTCTCCCACTGGGAGCCCCCACCCGTGCCTCGGGATGCCCCCTACCCCATGGTCCCCCACGAATCCCCCCTACCCCATGGCCCTCCGGGAATCCCCCCTACCCCACGGCCACCAGGGGTGCCCCAACACCCCACGCCTTCCCGGGGATCCCCCGGACCCCACGCCCCCGGCTCCCGGCTCCGGGCCGGTCTCCATGGCGACAGCAGGCGGGTGCGGAGACCGGGCGGGGCGCGCGCGCTAACGGGAAGGGGCGGGCGGGGCGCCCCCTGCCGGCCCCGCCCCAGCACCGCACGGCGGGAGCCAAGGGGCAGCGGGTCGGGACCCACCGGGTCGGGATCCGCCGGAGGGGGGTTCGGGGTGCCCGGCGGGAGCAGGGCCGGACCGGACAGCCCTTGCGGGACAGGCCCCGTGGGACAGGGACGCGGCTGCCTGCGGGGCCGCTGGGGCTGGGAAGGAGCAGAACCCGCGGCGGCAGCGCAGTGCGGGGCGAGGGCCGGCCCGGAGAGCCCGCAGCGAGGCGGCCCCGGCTCCAGCGCGCACGGGGGAGCCACCGTCTCACGGCCGCGCGGGCCACGGGCCCTGCGGGCGGTACCGTGCTAATGCAACTCACCCGGTCCCGCCCGCGGTGACAGGCGCGAAGCCTTGCGGGCCCGGGGACACGGCCGAGCAGGGGCACGGTGTGCTGGGAGCCGTGCGGGAGCCGTGCGGGAGCGGCCTGCCCGGTGCCCGGTGCTGGGGCCCACACCGGGCGGGAACGGCTCGGGCAGCCCGCGGGCTGTCAGGCCCCGTGCGAGGCCCAGCGCCATGGGGGAGCCCCGCGGTGGGAGGGGGGTTCTGTGGGGCTCCGGGGGTGCGTGGACAGGGCCCGGGGGCGCGGGCAGGCCCCGGGACAGGCCGCGGTGCCCGGTCCAGGCCGCGGGCGGCGGCGCGGCGCTGGTCCTCGCTCGGGCCCCTGTTACCACAGCAACTGGCGGCGGCAGCGCAGCCAATGGGCGTGCGCCCTGCGGCGGGCCCGCGCGCCGCGGCGGCAGCCAATGGGCGCGGCCCCTGGCGGGCAGCCCGCGGTCTCCGGGGCAACAGCGCCGCCGCGCCATTGGTGTCGCCCGCAGGCTCGCGGAGGGGGCGGGGCTTTTCCGGGAGGGGCGGGGCCTGGCGGGGCCGGGCCGCCGGTGGACAAGGCCCAGCTCGTGGCACCGGGGGAGCCGCGGGGCCGCCCCGTTGGGCAGCGCGTTCCCCGCCCGGCCGCCCCTTTCCCTGCTCTGGCCCGCCGGGGGCCGATCCCCGGGGAGAGTCCGCTGCGGCGGGCGGGGCGGGCCGCGGCCACGGGGGCATCGGCATTCCCCCGCCGCGCGGGGCCGAGTGCTGCACGTGCCAGCGGCACGGCGCGTGGGCTGTCCCGGGACAGGGCTCTGCCGGGAGGACCGGGGAGAACGGGAGCCCGGTGGGACCGGCAGGGGCGGGGTCCGAGGGCGGCGTCCCGGGTGATGTTCAGCGTCGCCGGGCAGAGCCGTGCCCGGGCGCGGTGCCGCTGCCAGGGGACTGTGGGGGATGGGGGGGGCTCCTGGGGGTGCCCACGTGCGGGTGGGAGTGGGCACCGGGGTGCCCAGGCCGGGAGGGCAGCGGGTACTGGCAGTAGCTGGAGCATCCCCGGGTGGGTACCGGGGGACACGGGGAGGTCGCAGGGTGCCCAGGCCCGTGTACCGGGACGCTCGTGTGAAGGTACTGGGGGTCACTGGGGGTGCTGTGCTGCTCGGGTGGGGGCACCGGGAGGTACCGGGGTGCCGTCGTGGCGGGTTACCGGGGGTACCGGGGCGTGCCGCCCTGCCATTCTCTCCAGCAACCCCTCTCCGGCGGCTCCCATTGGCGGAGACGGATGTTCCCCCCCACCCCGCGGCCAATGGGCCGGTGGGGGCGGTGCCTCTCATTGACAGAACCGGCGCGGCGGTGTTTACCGGGGGCGGCGCGGGGGCGGGGCGGCGGCGGCTATAAGAGCGGCACCGGGGGGTGTGCGGCTCCCGGGCTGCCCGCACCGCCCCCGCGCACCCCCGACCCACTGCAGCGTCCCCGCACCGCACCCGACCGGAGCATCCGCCGACTTAACCGGGAGGAGCATCCCCGGGGCGGTGCGGAGCATCCTCGGACCGGTGCAGAGCATCTCCGAGCCGGAGCATCCCCGAGCCGGTACAGAGCATCTCGGAGCGTCCCCCGACCGGTGCGGAGCATCCCAGAGCATCCCCGGACCGGTACAGAACATCCCTGGGGCGGTGCAGAGCATCCCGCAGCATCCCCGGACCGGTACAGAACATCCCCGGGGCGGTGCAGCGCATCCCGGAGCATCCCCGGGGCGGTGGGGAGCATCCCCGGACCGGTACAGAACATCCCGGAGCATCCCCGGAACGGACCGCTGCAGAGCATCCCCGTAGCCGGAGACCATCGGGCCAGCCCGAGACCCCTCCGGAGCATCCCAGCAGCCGCCGCCCCGGCGGAGCCGCCCCCGCCGTGCGCCCCCGGGCCCCGGCGCGTCCCCCTGCGCCCCGCCCCGCCGCCGCCGCCCGCTCCGCACAATGGGGGCGGCGCGGCGCGGCGCGTAGCGGCGGGCGGGGAGGCGGCGGCGGGCGGGGAGGAGGAGGAGGAGGAGGAGGTGGCGGCGGCGGCGGAGGTGGGAGCATCCCGGACCCCATCATGGTGCAGCGCAGCCCGCGGGGCCGGGGCGCGGAGGCTCGACGGGAGCCCTGCGCCCCGTTGCCCACCCGTGACGCCGAACCCGCGTGGTGCAAGACGCCGAGCGGGCACATCAAGCGGCCGATGAACGCTTTCATGGTGTGGTCGCAGCACGAACGCCGCAAGATCATGGACCAGTGGCCCGACATGCACAACGCCGAGATCTCCAAGCGCCTGGGCCGGCGCTGGCAGCTCCTCCACGATTCCGAGAAGATTCCCTTTGTCAGGGAGGCCGAGCGCCTGCGCCTCAAGCACATGGCCGACTACCCCGACTACAAGTACCGGCCTCGAAAAAAGGGCAAGGTGGGCACCGGCACGTCCCGCCCGCGCCTCCCGGTGAAGATCAAACCCTCCGTGCTGGGCCGCGTCTCCTCCAGCCGCAGGCAGCCCGCCAAACCGCCCGCCGCCCCGCCGGAGCCGGAGGTGCCCGCCGAGGACTGTCCCGAGGCGCCCGGCACAGCCGCTTGGCACGTGGCAGCCACCGGGGAGCGTGACCCGCAGGAGCCCCCCGCGCCCCTGAGTCCCGCCGCCGCCTGCCCCGAACCGGGGAGGTCCCCGGAGAGTGGGTCCCCGTCTCCCACATCAGCTGGGTCCCCTCCCTCCTCCTTCAGCTCCTCGGATGAGGAGCTGGAGGAAGAGCTGCTGGGGGTCCTGCCCGGGCGGGCCCCCGCCGGTGCCGCCTGCGGTGCCCTGGACTGGTCCGTCTTCGACAAGGACCACGACCTCTTCCCGCGGGGAAGCTCCTCGCACTTCGAGTTCCCGGACTATTGCACGCCCGAGGTGACGGAGATGATCGCGGGGGACTGGCTCATGTCCAGCATCTCGGACTTGGTCTTTACCTACTGAGTCCCGCGCTCCGCAGGTAACGCTCTTTTATTTTTCCACGATCAGGTAGTATCAAACAAAAAAAAAAACAAACCCAGGAAACCATAAAAAGAACCGAAACCAGCTGTTTACATGCAGGAATCAGGTATTTTGCCTTGAAGCCGCTGGAAGGCAAAGCTCCCTGCTCACCCCACCCCCCCGGCACATATCCGCTCCTCGTCCGTCTGTCTGTCCGGCCCTCGTGGCGGCGGGACGTGTGGCTGGCCGCCGCCGTTACTCGCCCGTGACCCGTGAGCATCTCACTGGGTTCTGGTTGCCAGCGCCCGGTCCCTTCCCCTCGCGGCTCCGGCCACCACGGTGCTGCCGGCCATGGCCGCCGCCGGCCGCTCCCATCCCCGCCGGCCGCTGCCCCGTGTTCCCTCCCGCGCTCCGGGCAGCGGGAGCACCCACACCGGCCCCATGGTGCCCATCCCGCCCTCCCCATTCCTTGGGGAACGGGCGATCCCTTTTCCTTTCTGACTGCGCTTAAAGCACGGTTTTCACCCCGGCCTCGGCGCGACCCTCGGGGAGGGGTCCCCGGCCGTGCCGCGGTGCGGCAGAGCCATGCGGTGCCCTCCCTGCCCGATGCCCCATTCCGTGGGGGTGCCCAGCTCCAGGGGTTCGGTATCCCCCAAGGATCGGCTCTCTCCTTGGGCTTTCCCCGCGGCGCGCGCTCCCCGCTGCTGGCTTTGGGAAGAGCGAAGTTGCACGCACGTGATCCGCACGTGGACGCGGGAGGCTGTGTTGTTCCTCTCGCCGGGCGCTTGTGCCGGAGGAGGTTGTGCCGCGGTGGGAGCCCGTGCCCGTAGCCGCCCCGAACCCCGTCAGGGATGAGCCCTTCCAGAAGCAGCCAGCCCCTACTTTTAGCCTTGGTGGCGGTTCCCACGTGGGACCCGCTCCGGGCTGGCTCGCCTTGGCCACTGAAGCCGGGTTCCACCGTGCCCGCCAGCGGCGGGTGCTGCTGCCGGGCTGGCAGGAGCGGGCAGGGCGGGATGGCCGGGAAGGGATGCTGTGGGAAACCTGCCTTAAGCCAAGCCCCCAAATGGGGCCGCGAGCGGTGGCCAACACCAGTGGGGCACGAGCTGTGCTCCGGCATGGTGCCCTGCCACCAGCACCACACCGTGCCCCGCTGCCGGCTCCGCCAAGCGTGGGGACTTCCCGGTGGGGAATGTTCTCCTGCAGCGGCTCCTCCAGCCAGGATTCTCTTTGCTGTTCCTAATGGCTCCTTCCTGTGACGAGCCGTCTCCTCCCGCTGCCGGCAGCACGTGGCCGCAGCGCTGGCTCGGTGGCCACCGCAGGCCACGGTTACGGGGCAGGGGCTGTGCTGGGCGGGGGCGGTGGGGACCCTGGTCACCCTGTGGTCATCCCGTGGTCACCCCGATCCTGTGGCTGGGGCAGTGCCTGGAGGAGCTCGTTGGGGACGGCTGTGTGAAGTCTGGGGTCCCCCATGATGCCGATCCCCGGGGGCTCTGGGTGCCCCTCTGACCCTTCCCGGGGTGCTGGGGGCAGCGGGGCACTCGCTCCCGGGGCTCTGCCTCCCTGTTTTGGGGCTGCCTGTTCCCCCGGTCACAGGCTGCCCCGTGCCTGCCCCTTGCTGTGGGGCTGGATGGAGCTGTGACCAGGGGAATGGCTTTTCCCCCCCGGGGGCCCTGGCGTCCCCCCGGGGGGGCCTGATGTCCCCCCAGGGTGGCTCAGAGCGGGGGGGACCCACCTGCCCCCACTGCCAGAGGTGCTGATGGCCCCGTGTGACGACGGGCGCTGCGGCGCAGGGAGAGGTGTATACCCGCGCCCGTCGCAGGGATGCTTGGTGGCCCCCAGCCCCCGTCCCGGGTGGCATCGGGGTCCCCCGGAGGTGCCCCCCGCCCCTGCCAGCCATCAGCATTGTAGATGTGTCGCTGTGTAGCCGTAGCTGTGCGTGTGTGTGTCGGCGTTGCGTTAGCCACGGTGTTTCGGTAGCCCCGGTGCGGGTGCCAGCCTGCGGAGCCAGGCGGGCGTCACGCATCCAACACGTGTTCCCCGTAGAGAGCGTCCCCGTCCCTGTCCCCCCCGTGCCCCCCCCACGGCTGCTCCCCACCGGACCCAGCCCCACTCAAGCTGGAAAAGCCAAATAAGTGCCAGGCCAGCCGCGCCGCCGGCAGCCTGCTCCCACCTCGCCGCCACGCCGGGGGGGTGTTTCTGCCTTCCCACCCCCGGCAGCCCCGTGCCAGGAGCACCCCAAACCCCCTGCCAGGCGTGAGCCAGGTTTGGGGGTCCCCGTGGGGGTCCCCGTGGGGTCCCGGGGCTCTCCGACGCGCACAGATCTCGCCTCGGTGCCTTCTCGGGGCGCGTGGCCACCACGCGTCACCCGTGGGCCGGGGCGCTCCCCCCCCACGGACCGTCAGGCGAAACGTTTCCTCAGGAGCAGGTTCTGGGTCAGCGCCAGAACCGGAGCCAGAGCCGGGGGGGGGGGCGGCGGCGTGCGTGTCCCCCCTCCCGCCCCGGTCGCAAGCACAACACCATCCGCTTCGTCCCCGTCCCGTCCCCCCTCCTGCCCCCTCCTCGAGACTCGCTGGGTGTATTTTTGGGGGAGAACCGTTGTGGACAGTGGTGGATTTTCTGTGCCGTGTGGTTGTAGTTCTTAGAGACACCCCCCCACCTCCAGCGCGTGACCCCCTTCTCCCCCCCGCCCCCAACCCCTCGCTGCCCGGTGCTGGCCGGCATGCGTGTGCGAGCGTGTGTGCGTGCGCGTGCGACATCCCGTCATCACTAGAGACAAAGCGAATAATAATAAGAATAATGATAAATGAATAATAAAAATAAACCAAACCTCTCTCAGGAAGAAGCTGCCCCGGCGGCGGCCGAGCGGGCCGGGGGCCAGCCCTCGGGGTCACCTCTGTAGTGTCGTGGTAGTGAAGGGTTCCTGTATCTGTCGTCTTGGGGAAATAGGTTTTTAGCCGAGGGGCAGCCCCCCGGCCTGTCCCGGGGAGGGGCGCGACGCGGCCGGCTCCGGCTCTGCGGAAGCTCGGCGCACGGTTATCCTGACTGTTGTGACTATGGAATAAAGTGTGTTGGTCTGCTGCCCACGGCTCCGGCTCCTCCTGCGCCACTGCGCTCTTCCCAGGGGGATGTGGGGCTCCCGGGGGGGGGGGGGGGGGCTGCCAGGGGGGATGTGGTATCTCCAGAGGATGTGGGGTTCCAAGGGGAATGTGAGGTCCCCAGGGGGATGTGGGGTTCCCAGGGGGATGCAGGGTTCCCAGGGGGATGTGAGGTTCCCAAAGGGATGTGGGGCTGCCAGGGTGTGTGTGGCATCACCGGGGGATGCGGGGTTCCCAGGGGGATGCGGGGTTCCCAGGGGGATGCGACATTCCCAGTGGGATCTGGGGTCTCAGGGGGATGCAGGGTTTCCAGGGGGATGCGGGGTTCCCAGTGGGATCTGGGGTCTCAGGGGGATGCGGGGTTCCCAGAGGGATATGGGGTTCCCAGGGGGATGTGGGGTTCCCAGGGAGCAGCATCCAGTTCCCACCGTGGCCCACAGGCTCCCACGTCGAGGCCCAGTTCCCCCGGGCTCCCATCCCAAACGTGTGTGCACACGCGTGTGCTCAGGGCACGCGTGTGCTCCGTGAGCCGTACACGCGTGTGCTGTGTCTGCTCGGTGCACACGCGGCCCCACGGCGCCCTCGGCCCCACCCGTGGGGGGCAGCAGCCCCGGTTCGGCACAGCCCGCGGGGAAGGGGCTGGCGAGGGGGGGCTCGGGGCGCTAATCCCGCCCCGCAGGAGGGCCCGTGGGGGGGGGCCACGGGGGGCACGCGCCGCTTGCGTCACCCCCCAGCCCCCCTCTTCGCCCGCAGCTGTTGCCACAGCAACAAGGGGAGGCCGGAGCATCCCCGGGTACCGCCGGCCCCTCCTGCCGCGCCGGCCCCTGCCCTGCGCTCGGGCGATGCTGGGGACCGGGCTGGCCTCCAGTGGGGCAGGGGGTGACCGGGGGGTGGCCGGGCTGCAGGGACCCTCTCCCAGCCCCATGGGAGCTGCACCCGCTCGGGGCCAGCGCCCAGCACCGCCCCGGGGCACCCCGGCCGCAACCCGAAGCTGCAGGGGGAAGCGATGCCCGGGGACGGCGATGCCAGGGGACGGGGGTGGCAGTGCCCGGGGACGGCCATGCCAGGGGACAGGGATGACCGGGGACAGGGATGCCCTGGGACAATGATGCCAGGGGATGGTGGAGCCCGGGAATGGCGATACTGGGGGACAACGATGCCAGGGGACAGCGATGCCTGGGAATGGCGATGCCAGGGGACAGCGGTGACTGGGGACGGCGATGCCAAGGGACAGCGATGCCTGGGGACGGCGATGCCAGGGGATGGGGGTGGCGGTGCCTGGGGACGGTGATACAGGGGGACAGGGATGCTCTGGGACAATGATGCCAGGGGATGGCGGTGCCCAGGGATGGCGGTGCCCAGGGATGGCGATGCTGGGGGGATGGCGACGCCCGGGGCTGGTGGCACGGCATCTCCCAGCCCGTCTGGGAGCAGACAGGCCCATGGCTCCGGCCTGGCCGCGGTCCCGTCTCACCGGCCAGCGATGCTGCCCCCCTGACCTCGCCACCGGCCAGGGCCACGCGGGGCCGGGTGCCCGGTGCCGCCCACGCAGCCACGTGCACGCGTCGCCCGGCTCTGAGTCAGGCTCAGCGGCGGAGGCAGCAGCTCCGCAGGATCCGCTCTGCCCGGCCCCCCCGCCATCCCCACCCCAAGTCTCTGGGGGTGAAGGACGCGGAAGGTGCGGGCTGGCTGCCCACCCGTGGACGGTGCCGTGGGATCCCCCCCCGGACACGAGGACAGCGGAGGGACCAGTGACGGTGGCACTGGGGCGGGGAAGGATGTGCTAAGGCCTCTGCCCCCCCCAGGAGGTAAGTGGGGAGCAGGCGGGGGAGGGGGGGGGCAGGGGTGAGCCTGTGTGGGGACACAGGGGGATGCAGGATGAGGGCAGCAGGGGGAGGGGGGCAAAGCAATGGGCACCAGGAGCAAACCAGGGTGGTCCCCACCCCCCCCAAACCATCAGCACCGGGCTGCCCCCCCAGACCCCTACATGGGAGCAGGGACAAGCGTGTCCCCAGTGCTGGGGCTGCCCAGGCGGGGCAGAGGGGCTGGGGGGGGCGGGCAGATGGTCCCAAGGGCAGCGCGTTCCCACCCCCCCCCGCCCCGGGCTTTGTTCAGCGCCGCAGCCGGCACCGAAAGGGTCCCGGCCGCTCCCCCTCGCCCCCCCCCCCACTGCAGGGCCGGGCTGGGGGCCGCCCTGGCCAGCGCTGAGCTCCCCTGGAGATGCCCCATCCCTGGGCAGGCGGCGGGGAGGGGGCGGTGGCCACAGTGGCCCCTTGTCGTGCGCCCCCCCTCCACCCGCCGCCACCGCCCCTCTTTCCCCATCGCCAGCGATTGGGTGGCTGCCGGTGGCCTGATGTGGGGCCCGATCCTGCCAACACGGCGGGGGGGCTGTGCCCCAGACGGCGCTGCAGGGGGGGGTGTCTCGTCCCCCGTGGAACCCCCCCGGGATAACGGCGGTGATGCTCTGGTCACCCCCAGGATGTGGCCTCGGGCTCGCTGCCCCGGTGGGGTCCCAGTGGCCAAGACAGAGCCCTGCGGGTGGGGGGGACACACACAGCTCCTGGGGGTCCCTCTTGGTGCCCCCCAAACCAGGCAATGGCCCCTGCATGGGGGGTGCGGCCCCGGTACCCCACCCACCGCCCTGCACCCCGGGGCGAGGGCAGGAGCCCACTCAGCCCCGTGGGTGCTGGGGCGGGAGGGGGGGGCGGCTGTGGGTCCGGGGGTCCCATCGCCCTCCCCATGGCCCGGCCCAGTCCCCCTGTGCCCCCCCAGGCACGATGTCTGCCCGGGAACTGGAGTGCAGCTGCGGCCGGGGGCCCGGCGTGGTGCGGGGGAAGTGGTACGGGGTCCGCTCCTACCTCCACCTCTTCTACGAGGATTGCACCGGGGCCACCGGCGGGGACGGCTCCTCGCCCCACGGAGCCTGGGCCCCCCTCATCTGGAAGGTAAGGGACCCCCAAACCCTTTCCTCCTGCCTCCCCGTGCGCTGGGGCGCGTCCCGCCCCGACGTTCGGGTGTCCCCGTCCCCAGGTGACCTTCTCCACGGGGACCCTGTTCCTGCTGGCGGGGGTGGCCGCGCTGGCCACCGGCTCCCTGCTCCCCCCGAAACTGGAGGGGGTGACGGCGGGGGAGTTCGTGGTGCTGGACGCGCAGGCGGCGAGGTACAACCGGGCGCTGGGGACGTGCCGGCTGGTGGGCACGGCGCTGTGCGCGGCGGCCGGGGCGCTGGGCGCCGTGGGGCTCCTCTCCTGCGCGTTGGCCCCACGCCGACCCCCGGAAGAGGAGCAGCAGCAGCTCTCGCCCATCCTGTGGGGCAGCCCCCCGCCACGGCCACCCACCGCCGCGGTGGGGACGGCCATGACCTTTGGCGTCGCCCACGTTCACAGCGTCCAGCCCCAGCGGGACACCTGAGGCCAGGGGGGTGACGGGTGACACCGGGCACCCGGAGCCGGCTGGATCGCGGGGAGCTGGTGTCCGGCGAGCCCTGCGGAGCACCTGGCTCCGTCCCACCACGGCCACCATGTCCCGCTGCCCAGTAAAGACTCCAGACCCCTGCGCCGGCGCCTCGGTGGCCGCTGCTGTGCCAGGCACCCCACGATGCCGGATTCCGGGGGACAGCGCCCTCAGTTTGGTGCAGAACCAGGGCGGAACCAGGGAACGAAACCGTTTCACGCAGTTTCCCCGGCGGACGCCGTTGCTGGTGGCAGGCACGCGGGGGGCACAGGGGATGGGGCAGGGGGTCTACAGGGGCACCCGTGTGCCCTCTCCCACTGGCCCAGCACAGCCCCGTGCACCCCTGGGTGCTGCTGCATCCCAGGTCCTCGGAGCACGGCCGAGCCAGCATCACCCTGGAAGCAGAGACCACCTGGAGCCCCCACCCAGGGGCTGCCCACCCTCCCCAGCGCCGGGAGGCTCCTGTCCCACGTTCCCGCGTGGCCGGCACCCAGGGCAGGGGGTGCCCAGCCCCGGCGGCGCACCCGGCCCCTCCAGCCCTGCGCACGGCTCCGGAGGCCGGGGTACAGCTCCCAGGAAGGGACACCCCGCGCGGCACGTGGGGAGGAAGAGATGCGGATTTGAGCGCCCAGAGGTGTCGGCGGGAGGAAGAGGATGGCGCCAGGGCCCGGCAGCGGCTGAGGGCTGCAGCAGGATGCGGCCACCTGGACCGGGATGCTGCTGGGAGAGCTCCCCGGGTGCCCTCAGCTCCGGGTGCCCGACCCCGCGCCCACGGGGAACAAGAGGACAGAGCGTGCCCCCAGCAAAGCCGCGATGGCCGGGAGCAGGCGCGGGGGGGCCCAACGCAGCCGTGGCCCCCGGCCTGGGCACGGTGCTGAGCCCTGCGCAGGCTGCCAGGCTGCACCCGCACGGCCACGCGCCCCGTGTCCCTGATCCTCCTCTTTGGGTAAATAAAAGACGCGTGACGCTTCCCTACGGCTGCTCTCTCCACGGCGCCCCAAGTAGCCACAGCGGCCCACGGCCAGGTCCCAGTGGCCACAGTGGCCCGGGGCCAGGCCTGGGCCAGTCCCAAAGAGCCACAATGGCCCAGGGACAGGCGTGGCCAGTCCCAAAGAGCCGCAGTGGCCCAGGGAGAGGCGTGGCCAGTCCCAAAGAGCCGCAGTGGCCCAGGGACAGGCGTGGCCAGTCCCAAAGAGCCGCAGTGGCCCAGGGACAGGCGTGGCCAGTCCCAAAGAGCTGCAGTGGCCCAGGGAGAGGCGTGGCCATGCCGCGGAGGGCACGGAGAGGTGCAGCAGCTCACCCTCGGCAGGACCCAGGGGGTCACTTTGACCCCCCCGCGGCTGGTGCTGGGTTTGCCAACGCGGCAGAGCCGGGCATCCCATCATCCCACGACGTGCACAATGGTGCTGTGCTGGCTCTCCTGGCTTCCCTCCACCCTAAAACCTCTGCCCTGCCCCCCTCTGCCCTGCCCCCCGGGATGGGCCAGCTCTGGTGTGCCATGAGAGCGGATTTGGGGGCCACGGGCCGTGCGGGCACGGGGGGGAGGAAGAGTTTAGTAACTGTTTATTTTACAGTTGTGGGGTTTGTACAAATCCGTGTGGACAGGGCTGTAGGTCCGTTCAGAGCAACCGCAGCACAGCCACCTCCTCCCAGCCCCTCCTCTCCGCGGGGACAACGACAACTAAAGTGCATCATGGCCAGGGAGCGGGGGGGGGGGGGGGGCTGCAGCAGCTTCCTGACCCCCCCAGGGGGCAGCTCCAGCCATCCCCTCTGTTGGGGCAGTGTACAGAGGGATCCTGGGACAGCCGACAGCACCCCCAGCTCACCCCAGACCTGCCTGCACCACATTTCTAAAGTGCTGAGTCCCCCCCAGCCCCCACCCCACGCCACGGTTGCCCTGGGGAGGTGCCAGGGGGGGCAGAGGGAAGAGCTCTCGCTGTCCTGCCCCTGCGGGAGCAGACTCCCACCCTGGATTTCAGCCGGGAACGCCAACGCTCGGGGCTCAACGGGAACACCGGTCAGGCACAACGGCTGCCCACACCCTCCAGCCACCCCGATGCTCCAGACACGGCCCCCCCGGGGGGCGAGGGCGCGCGGGGCACCCCAGGACTTACCCGGAGGCGGTTAAGACCCGAGAGGCGGGGTGCTGGGACAGGTGGGTGCTGAGCCTTGCAGGGCGCCACTTCTCCTTTACCCTAGAATGCCAGACTCTTCCCCCAACACCCGATTTCCAGGCGCGCAGCCCCCGGCCCGGCACGGATGGCTTTGGGCACAACACAACAGCGGCGGGGGGGCGTAAGGGGCGGGTAAGGGCACTTGCGGGAGGTTTAGCAGCTCGGGGGAGAGGTAGAGGCATAGAGTGTCTATTGGCTTCATCTCAGCGGGACAGCGAGCTGCCCAGGATTTGCTGCTTAGCTTGGAGGGCTGGGAGCGCTGGGATGGTTACCGGGATCGCGTGGGGAGACGGGAGCTAGGCAGGAATCGGGGGGGCCTTTCCGGGAAACCCCTCACTTGGTGTTATTCCGAGGGGTGACACTCAAGTCTGAGCAGCTGGTGGGGGAGACTGAGGGTGAGATTTCCTACCGGAATGACTTCTGGCCTGTGTTAAAGCGTTTCCCAAGGTGGAAAAAGCCTTTCTCCACCTCAGAGCCTGCTTCTGGAGCTGCAGGAAAAGGCTGCAACGGGTGCTTATGGTGCGGCTATGACTCGCGGCGACGAGATGTGGCACATACTCGTCTCTCGCCTCGCTGACCCACCGTACGACGGAGCCCAGAGCTAAGCTCCCTCTGGCAGTCCCATGGATCTGCTCCCGGCCCCTCACTCCTGGAAACAGCTCAGGCTGCAGATGAAGCAAAAAGAGCCAGGGGGTGTTGCGCAACGGAGAGAACCTTGCGGCGGGGCGCTGACCGGGCGCTGAGAAGTTTGCCTCTACCCAGAGGTGGCCCAGAGGAAAGGGAAGGGTCAGGGCACTGGCGAAGCTGAACGCAGACAGTGGGACACGCTGGCAGCCCGCAGATGGGAGCCGCGCAGAGCCAAAGGTCCTCAGGAGTGTAACAGCCTCTTGCCCCCCCCCACACGTGCACCCGGGCCAAACCCTGCCGCGACACTCTCCTCCAGGCGAGATCTGCCCTCGCTCCCACTAATTACCCCTAACAGAGACGGCGGGATCATGTCGGCACGGCCCAGGCACGGCTCTCCGCTCGGACAGTCACCTGTGCGCAGCGTGAAGAGCCTGACTCGTCCGTAGCTCCGGTTCCGAGGCGAGCATCGGGGTGGGGAACAATCCTGCTGGGCTGGTTCCCGTCAGTCTCTGTCGCAAAGGCCAAGAGCGTCACTGGACGCAGCAAGGATTAAAAATCATCTTCAGGCGGGTGGTTTCCGGATACGTCCTGTCATCAGCCATCACCCCTTCCCGCCTTGGAAGGGGGCGGTGGTGGGGAAGGCCTTTCCTCCGGCTTCAGGGGAATATCTGCAGTTCAAACTTGGGAGCCCACTCCAGCGCGCTCTTCACCACGGCCAGGGCGGCTGCCCCCAGCGCCACCGTCAGCCCCATCACCGCCAGCTTGACAAAGCGGTTGGTCCTTGGCTTTGTCAAGATGGATTTTGTCCGTTCTTCCCCTCGGAGCCGCTCCCTGAAGCGCTGTCTCAACACAGTGTCTGGTCTCTGCTGCACCGATGCCAACTCAAAGTCCTTAAAAGTGGAAGCCGCGGTTCTGCAAGAGAAGAAACAGGTCAGGGAAGGTTCCGGCTCATCTTTGCGACCCGCCTCCTTCCAGGGAGGAAGACCTTCACGAGGAATCGAGAGCTGGCATGGGGGTGTCCAGCATACGCGGACTCAGGGGTTGCCCCGCGCTCACCGTTCAGCCTGCTGCTGCGCTGCCTCCCTGGCAAGTTCGGATGGTGGGAACTGGACAAACAGGTCCCCAGCTCTGCTGATCAGCGTCTCATAAGGAAGGTCCTGTGGGATCTGGGAGAGGAGGTGGTGGACGGAGGCCATGTCGCACTCGCAGTCCAGAACTTCCTGCTCGCGGTACAGCACGATCTGTAAAGAGGAGCGAGAGCACTGAGGAGAGCCAGGGAAGTGGGGATGGCTCCTGGGCACTCGCTGGCACTCCGGAGCAGGGAGAAAAATGGTTTGCTTCTGGCTGAAAAACCTGCCCTTCCTCAAGGGGGCACACCTCAGCGAAGCGTTCCATCTGAGAGGCCAAGTGCCAAACCCTTCCCGGGACTCTGGGGCCATGGAGAGCCCCTTTCTGGGGAGTTCTGTCCGTCTGCAAGCAAAGCCTGCTAGCAGCAGGTCAGAGGAGCAGGCAGAGCCTCAGCATGGCTTGACTCCATCCCCAGCCCTTGTTTGGATCCCCCACGGAATGGGCAGAGGGACCAGAGCCACCCCTGGCACCTGAATAAGCACACGGCAGCAGGGCCAGCACCCTAGAGCAAAGAATTGGATGTAAGGAAGGAATCCTTCCCAGAGAGGGTGGGGGGCACTGGGACAGGTTCCCAGAGAAGCTGTGGATGCCCCATCCCTGGGAGTGTCCAAGGCCAGGCTGATGAGGCTTGCAGCAACCTGGTCTAGCAGAAGGTGTCCCTGCCCGTTGCAGGGGGTGGGGCTGGGGGGGCTTTGAGGTCCCATCCAAGCCAAACCATTCCAGGATTCCATGAAAAACACCAGGTCTTGCTGCCTTCACAGCACTGAACTGGAACAGCCAGCACATCCAGACACCCCCAGGCTGACCCCAGCTCTCCCAGATGCCACCTGCCCTCCACCACCACCAAGGACATCGCTGGCCATGGTGAGGTCCCTCAGAGTGGGGTGCAGCCAGGGACAGCAGCAGCACTGGGTCTGCCAGCCCTGAACTGCTGCCAGCCTGCAATGGCTCAGTTAAACCCCCCCAGTTCCAGCCAATACCTACCACAGCAGCAAAATAAATGGGCATCAGGGGGTGGCAGGCCAGGAAAAAGTCATATAATCGCACGACATGCCTGAAGTCGGACAAAACGTGCCCAAACCAGGTGATGAGCCAGCTGAGAGCAAAGATGGTCCCCACCTCCGCACTGTGCAGAGAGAAAGCAGGTCTGTTAGGTCAGCTGCTGCCAGCACCTCAGGAAGAGCGCCGAAACGCTCCCAGGGGATCCCTGCACCACCCCCTCCGCGCCTGAGAGGGGACATCTACTCGCCCCACATCCAGCGGGGTCCATAGGGGTCTGAATGGTTTGGTGTGGGGAGAACCTGAGCGCGTGATGTGCCACGTCACTGATCCCAGGACACCGGGGCAGCGCAGGCGACTTCTCAGATCCCTCCCTAAAGGCTTATGGACTCCTGGGAGTTTCACTCCAGGTGGGTGCCCAAAGACACCCTGGCCATGAAATGTGGAGACACTCGCCTGGAAAAGGACTCTGGACTGAACCTTCCCACTCACCTTCCTGCTTCTGCTTGATTCTGCCCAGACTAAACTCGTGTGTCCCTACCGCACAACCTGGGAATTATCCCCGAACCGACAACAAACTGCAGCGAGGTGACAGCAGCCACAACCCCGGGCACGTGGAGCGGCTGTGGCGGCCTTCTCTGACACCAGCTGTGCCCCCCCACGCTGCAGACCACAGGGGTGAGGGTGGCACCACGTAAACCCCCTCAAAACAGGCAGCAGAGGTTTGGGTCTGCTCGGAAGCGGAGTGCCACGTGGCTTTGGACTGTCACCGTTAGCTGTGGGTCAGCTGCTGACCCTGAGGGAGCCACTGCGGCGCTGGGGACACGCTGATGCCAATGGCTCCACGACCGGGAACGCGAGACGCGCAGCGAGGAGGCTGGGAGGGAACGGCTGCGTACCTCTGCATGAAGTCATGCACCTCGGGGTTCACCTGGTCGATGATGGGCATCAGGTAATTTAAAATGTGCTTGGTATTATCCATTGTTGGGTCCATAAAATCCCTGAGGAAAGATTTAAAAGATCCATCAGGCAACCACATGGGTGAGCTCTCCTCCAGGGAGGCAGCTGGAGGCTGCCAGTGGCCCCCAGCCCCAAGGAATTCTGTCTGTTTGGGACAGCCTCCTTCCTACTTGTCTGGGACACACAGGGCTGATCCGCCCAGAAAACCCGGACCCAAACAATCCCGCTGGTGTCAGCTGACACTTCTTATGCTGCCGCAGCGCGCACGCGAACCGTAAAGCCTTTCCAGTACCTGAAAACTAACTCCCTGTCTGGGAGAAGAGGGAGAATCCCCCCAAACCTCTCCCCATCGGAAGGCCTGCTCTGGTTTCAGCACCCAAACAGGAGGGTCACCTGACGCCGGGGTACAGCCCACACTGCCCCGGACTACGTGGGTCCAGCCCCCAGGAGCCAGAGAGGCCCTGAGAACTATGAATAATTCACGCGTGTGAGTTGGCTTTTTCAGCTTCCAGAGGAGAGAAATTAACTGACAGCCTTCAATTATCCCTTCCCCAGAGCACAACCCCAAGCCACGTGCTGTCTGTGGTCATGCTACTCTCACAGCATCCCGCTGGGTAAGGATGCGGCAGGGAGGCGGCCTTGGCCCAAGGCTCTGCCTTCGCCTGCCTGGGGACAAGGCAGCCCGCTCTGCACAGGCGTCCCTGCAGCCGGAGCACAGGCAGGCGGCTCCGCTCCTCCGACCGAGCCCGGCGAGTACCTGAGATGATGCGTCGAGAGCTTCTCCACCAGCGCCGTGGCCAGCCTGTCCCCCACAACCAGGAGGAAGGTGACCACGATGTCATGGTAGCCCTGGTAGTAGTGCAGCTGGGGATTGCGCTTGAGGACGTGGAGGATAATATCGATGAGCTCCTCCTGCAGGCCTTCCCTCTGGTCATCCGGCATCCCTGCGGGAACAGCACCAGGCAGCGGTGGGACGGGCGGTGTCGCCCACCAGCGCCTGCCGCGGTTTGCAAGGAGAGGACCTGTGTGGTTCCCAACCCGCCCCATCCCAGGGGAGGCGATGCAAGGAGGCAAAACCAGCAGAAGAAACACACCCCAAGCCCTACTCCTGCCCCTCAAAACTCTGACGGCCCAGGGGAAGCTGGGCAGCTGTTTAACCTTCAGAGCTGCAGTTATTTAACCTCCCTGCCTGCCGTGGAGGATGGGAGGGGGTTTACTGATGTTTGAACAGCGCTGCCAACGGCGAGTGGCACCGCACATCCAGCGCTACCAAGGCCGTTTTAATCTTTTTTAATTTCCCAGGGGTTCTAGAGAAATAAAATTAAACAGGCCCCGTTTTCACCAAAACTGTGCCAACCGCCATCAGATTGCGAGGCCTCGGTCCCCTGCTAACAACACATGTTTAGGGACCGGATGTCACCGGGGGAAAAAGCCAGCCCAGCGTTCCCGCCGCCCGTTTCTGGCCGCTCTTGTCAACAGATACAACGCCCAAAGGCCAAGCAGAAAGTCCCAGCGGAGATCCCGCAGTGACAAAGTTCTCCTTTTCCCCTGCTTCGCTAATGCGCCTAAAAATAGGCTGGAGGCTGCATTCCAAGGGCAAAAGGAAAAGTCCCTAGGAGCAGACCCTTCAGGAATCGGGCCCTCGAAAGAGAAGCGAAGTGAAACAACTGTTTGTGCAGAGTAAAAGCGGCAGAAAGGGGGGAAGCAGATTCTGGCCAGAAATAACGACTGCTCTGCAGCCAGAGCTGCCGGGGGAAATGGTTTTATAAATAGCACAAGGCACCAGCCGCCCAGAACTGAACAACTGCAACGCCGTTTTGATTCTAAAGGTCTCAGATTCTTTTAAATCTGGTGCATGAGCCCGACTTTGAGATCGTCTGGCATCAGAATTTGTTCTAACCGCTGACAAACCTGCCTGCTGCCCCAAGTTAGACCACGATCTAAAATAAGATGAAGTGGCCCGTTTTTCGGGCTCTCCATCTATCCTCATCTCACTGAGCAAGGGGCATGCAGGATTCGGGCCACTCTGCTGCACCACAACTGCTCAAGGGTAGCGGCCTGCAGGCAGAGGGGCTCAGCAGGGTAGGGGAAGCGTAAGGTCGGGAAGCAGCTAGCTGCAGAACGGCTCCGCTGCGCCAAGAAGCTGCGGTGAGCTCCCAGGGAGAAGGATTTCTAGGAGTCAGGCTCTTGGAGCGACGGAGTGCCCCAACCTACAGCGAGCTTTGAGCCAGGAGGAGCCCCGCAGACCTTCTCCCGGCAGAGCGGGAAGAGGAGAACGCCCTCTCACCTGGCGGGAAGCGGCGCAGGGATCGGCGCACGTCCAGTAACACTTGCTGGTAATCCTTGTTATCCTCTCGCAGCTCCTTTCCTGCTGAGAGAGAGAGGGAGACGATCAGCACCCAGCGCAAAGGCGCCGGGAAGAGAGCTGGGCGAGGGAGCCGGGAGCGATGCTGCTGAAGGCAGGAGGGTGAGGCTGCACACACACACCTCACACCACCCCATCCCGTGTCTGCCCCGGCCCCTCACTGGCACTGCTGCGCGTTCTGACACGAACGACGCTTCGGCGCGAGGGAACCAGACCGTTATTTCTTTAAACAACAGATGTTGAAACGCTGAAAGACTGCTCCCAGCATTCCCGGAAACATCCCGGCTCCCCAGTTTTGCTGCGCGATTCAGAGTGTACTCAGCAGCAGCAAGGCACAACGTGGAGACCACGAAGAACAGTTTGTTATATCATGGAATAGTTTGGGTTGGGAGGGACCTTAAAGGTCATTTAGTCCCACCCCCTGCCACGGGCAGGGACACCCTCCACTAGCCCAGGTTGCTCCAAGCCTCATCCAGCCTGGCCTTGGACACTCCCAGGGATGGGGCACCCACAGCTTCTCTGGGCAACCTGTCCCAGTGCCCCCCACCCTCTGCAGGAAGAATTCCTTCCTGATGGCCCATCTCCATCTCCCTCTTTCCGTTTAAACCCGTCACCCCTTGTCCTGTCACTCCCTGCCCTTGGAAAAAGCCCCCCCCCCCCTTTCCTGTAGCCCCCCAGGCCCTGGAAGGGGCTCTAAGGTCTCCCCAGAGCCTTCCCTTCTCCAGGCTGAACCCCCCAACTCTCCCAGCCTGTCCCCATGGCAGAGGGGCTCCAGCCCTCGGAACATCTCCGTGGCCTCCTCTGGACTCGCTCCAGCCGGTTGATATCCTTCTGATGTGTAACAGAACTAATTCAGAAGAACCCCCCTCCCGCCGTGGGTAGCTAAGAGAGTTCAAGCAGAACAGAACTTGTTGGCACACCAAACGATCCCCTGAAACCAACTGTTGTCTTCCAGCAGCCCTGATCACCTAATCCGGCTCTTGACTGACGTGGGGGGATGCACACTGCTGGCACATTCAGGAACAACAAAACCTGCCCGGGGACAGTAGCTGTAAAAGCTACAAGACTCGAAGCTTCTGCACTGCTGAGGTTTAAAACCACACAGGTGTGTCATCCGGAAGGTCATTTTCCCTGGTCCTGCTCTGCCCAAACACCTCATGTGCTTCATGCAACAAACTGCTTCATCTATGCCTGGAAGAGACACCTTGGGAGTATTTTGGGCACGGCAGAGCTCAGCACAGCCACCTCTCCACGGGAGCAACGCGAACGTGCCAGCCAACTGCCCAGGGCCGCACCATCTGCACCCAAAGCGCCCTAATCCCCATCCCGGTCACTACAGACAACACCACCCTCGTAGTGCTGTGGAACCCTCCGGTTTTGGAAGTCTCGTGTTTCCCAATCTGCCTTTTACATTCAACACAGCGCGAAGCTACGGCGATGGTGCTGCAGCCGAGTCCCCTTCGCACACGAGCTGAGTACCCGGGGACAGGCACGCGCTCCAGCCTCTCTGAGCCTTCCTCTAGCGTGCACGGAGATCGCAGGCTGCTCTTCCAAAGCGCCCGAGCCCCGGCCGTTCCGTACCTGGAAGAGGGGGCAGGTCCTCTGTGTTAACACTCAGCAGCTTCGGCCACACTTTGCACCGAATCTCGTCGGTCAGGAGCCCGCCCTCGCTGATGGCCATCCGCCTGAGCGCGGCCACGTCGATGGGGTCACTGTTCAGGGCCTGGTAGATCTCCGCCACTTTTCGTTTCTTCTTAGAATCAAAGTCTGTAAGAAAAGCACAGAGAGGGAAGCTGACAGGCAACGCCGGCACACGGGAGGCAGCAACCCAGATCCGGGGGCCAAAATCCACTCACAGCGATGTCACATACACGACAAGGGAGATGGCATGGGACACACACCCTGCCAGGACATCTAGGGACGGCCCCCAGGGGTCACCCACCAGCTGACTGTTCCCATCTCCTCCGGCTCAGCGCCAGAGACACCCCCACCACTTCCCAATCAACGCCCAGGGCCCACCCTGGGAGGCCACCGCTGCCCCTCCTGACACGGGAGCAGCCGACGCAGATCCCTCGGCTCCCCTAGTCCCCAACAGGTCGCGGCTCCGTCCCGGCCCGCGACAGCTGCGTAAAGCCATCCAGCAACCGTTCGCTGACGCAGCCGCCAGCTCAGGCGTCACGTGTTTCCCAAGACCAGGACTTTGTGTTCCTACCAACTCCCAGCTAGACAGCGGCTCCAGGATGCAGCCGTCCTAGGGAGAAGTCCGAGAGTTTCCAGCAACAGCCACCAGAAAGGACATAATTATACCAGAGTTAACGAATCCCGAGCATACGGAGATCTCTCCCAAGAAACACAAACTTCCCAGCTAGCAGCGTACGCGTGGGCCAGCCGGTATTGCACGAATTCCGCTGTTTTGGGGAGCGAGAGAACTCCGGGGTGGGTGGGGAAGGGAATAACACACAGAGCACACGGTGCTCCGGGATCCGATGGGTTAATCGCACTTACAGGACACGGGAGCGCTTCCCGGGGAGCTGAGAAGGGACACTATTTCACACTGCATCGTGGTACTTGTCACCACTGGGAGGAAGGAGAGAGGTGGCCAAGGGCCACCCGATATCCCGCACCGGAGGAGTTTCCGCTAAGGAAGCTCTGCTGAGCAGCCGCGGGGCTGGAGCACAGGATGAGCCCACAAACGCTGCCTTTACCTAAAGGATTTTCCCGACGGATCCAACTAACACCGCTCTTGGGATCCAAACAGGATTTGTTTGAGCGTGTGTCCCAACAGGATTCGGGGTGGGAGGAATGAAAAGGATCCCGAGGGAGAAACAGCTGTTTCTCAACGCCGCGCCCTCCCGGCAGTGACTCGGGGAGCCCACGTGGCACCTCCGGCACCTCGGCGCTGCCCCGGCCCTCTCCCCGCTCCCGGGGAGCTGCGTGCGAGCATCTGGCTGGAAGCAGGAGACGGCGGGATGGCAGGCAGCTCAGACACCGGGGTGCTAAGTAGGTCAAGGGGTGGATGCTGTGCCTCCTCGAAATCCCCCTTTCAAGCACCGACTGGATGAAACCAGCTGTAACAGATCTCCGCCACCCCTCTAAACACCCAGCTCTCAGTGAACGTCAAAGCTTCCAACGCTCACCCAGTGATTACGATTTCCTCCCCCACCCCTTGTGCAAGCAAAGGTGTTTGCACACGCACAGACACCAGCTCCGCTCGGCTGGCTGTTCCTGATCGGCTGCGGCACGCCGGGCTGTTGAACCCCGACGCCTTGGGAAGGAGGAGACAAAGCTTACGGAGGAAGAAACTCCCGTTCGCACGCAGAACTTAATACGTGCTACTCCTTAGGGGCTCTGCTGCCAAGATTTACTGCCCAACACCCCAGTATTTTCCCCGTCCCAACGTCCAGCCAACAACAGCTTCAGGGATTCCAGACGCGCACCCACCGCACGTTAACTCGTGCCGTTAGTGACGCTTCGGAGGAGGAACAGAAACACGAGCTCAGAGCGCAGGGGCTCATGGCAAACCGTACCGTCACGGGAAGCGCCCCCCGACCGGCCACGAGTGGGTTTTCATTCACTTCCGCAGCTAAACCGGGCGCCTGAGCGCCTCTCACCGAGGAGCGCAGCACCCGCCTGCGCGCGGGGAGCGCGGACGCTCTCCGAGGGCCCAAGAGGGAGCGCGGCCCCACCGGAGCGCGGCCCCCCCGGAGCAGCCCCGCATTCCCAGCGGCTGAACCACGCGGGTAGCGGGCACGGGCACCGACACAAGGCTTCACAAGGCCGGGCCGGCCCCGCCGCTGCTGCGGAGCCGCCCCCAACCCTCAGGTGCTGTCGTGACGGGCGTCCCGGAGCAGCCAGGCCCAAGGGGGCACGAGGGCCCGGCCTCGCGTGAGGCAGCGGCCAAACCGCGGCCGCGGCTGCTCCCCGCCTGCCCACGGAGCCCACACCGACTGCTCGAGCCCGCGGCCGGAAGGGGGAGCCCGGTTCCACAGCCGCCGGGGCCCGGGCCCGAGCGAAGGGTTCGGGCCCCCGCGACCCCCTCTCCCGCCTCCCGCCGGGGCGGCTTCGAGCGCCGAGCCGAGCCCCGCCCCGCCGCTAGGGGGCGCTCCAGCCCCCGCCCAGCTGAGAGGAACCGCCGCCCGCCGCCCGCCAGGCCCGGCCCAGCCCGTACCGTGGCCGCCGACACCGTTGCGCGGCGGGCTCTGCCGGGCCATGTTCCCAGGCGCTGCGGCGCATGCCGGGCCAAGAGACCGGGCCGGGCCGGGCCTGGGGCTCCGCGCTCCCCGCGCCGTCCGGTCCCGTCCCACCCCCGCCCGCTCCCCCCGCCCCTCTGCCGCCGGCGCGCGGGCCGCGCGTCACACACACAGCGCCCCAACACGCAGGCGCAGCTCGGTGAGGCGGATCACGTGAGCGGACAGGAAGCGGCGCGGTGGCGCATGCGCGGAGCCGCGGGCCCGGGGCCACTCGCCGCGTCGGGACGGTCGTTTCGACGCTTTTATTGTAAAAACCCCCCAAAGCCCCGACCCTCCGCGGCCCAGCTTCTCCCCAGCGCACCGCGGGGCGGGCAGCGCGCCCACAGCAGCCAGGGCCGCCCGCAGCCCCCTCGCGGGGCTCACCCGCGCCTGCTGGGCGGCGGCAGCGACACCCCGCTCGCCCGAAGAACGGGAACGCGCGGCGCTCGCAGGCGCGAGCTGTGCTTGGGTCACCCTGGGTGCTTCTGCGGCACAGCCCGGCGAAGGAACGGCCGACACGGCCCAGCTCCCGCGCCGCTGTAGGGCGTAGCGTGAAGCTCCGCCCGGCGAGGGGCGTTTGATGCTCTCCCGCCCCAGGCCCCGACAGCCCACAGCTCCCAAATAACATGGCATACGTGGCGGCACCCCCCAGAGACTGATCGGGGGCCGGGGAGCCCGAGGCCCAGGCTCCGGCACCTGCAGAGGAACAGGAGGCGCGCTCGGTGCTCGGGACAAGCATCCGCCGCGATGGCTTTCGGATGGGAGGGCACCGAGCGGCGGGGGCCGTGGCGCTTGCAGCTAAGCCCCGCGGACGTGACTGAGAACACGGCGCCGAACTCCGCCGAACGGCAACACGGGCAGCAAAGAGGAGGTTCTCTGGGTTTAGGGCACAAGGTCCTTCCCCCAGGAGACACGCTGGCCGGGGACGTTGGCCTGAGGCTTCTCCAAGCAAGGTGCCCACGAGCGGGGCCGCGGCCTCGGCCACTCCCGTGTCACAGCGTGTCGCCACCCCAGGGAGGCCTCTACACAGGGAACTTCAATCTAACCTCGATAAATAAAACCAAATGTTTATTTACACCAAAGAATTCCAACACTGGATCTTTCACATATGAAGGACAAAGTATATATACACAGCAAGGGGTAGCAGGGCTGTAACGAGGGTGCTTTTCCGTTGTCAATGATAATATTTGTCCACAATTACTGATCTACCATTTCAGTTTAAGTTAACGTCTGCTCGCTCCTTCCTCTCAGTGCATATTTACAAGACTGTGAGGTAACTGGTATTCTCACCACATGGCACGTGAGGGAGGGGACGGTGGGTGAAGATGTGATATCGGACTTGGCGCAGTCTGATTTTTTTTTTTTCCCAGCTTTAAGTAGCCACCAGCTTGAAACCTATAGAAACAATTTAAAAACAATATACCCAATAACAAACTAATTCCAGAGATCCAAGCCAAGCAACGGCAGGAAGAACCCTCCGTGAGGAAGGGGCTGATTAGAGTACGGCTTACTCTACAGGAGCGTCTTTCTCAGGGGGCGGCAAGGACTCCAATTGGATCAGTAACTTCCATCTTTTAAGACTAAAATTACATGCAAGGGGGTGAGTTGGCATTCTGGTTAGCTCCTAGAGAGGCATGATTCAATCCAATTAGGGTTTTAGACATTATCTGCACTTAACTTTTTAAGCTTATACCGCTTCTCCATACTGGAATTGTCTCCTCAGTGTACCCTGGCTGAGTCATACGCAGGACACGGGGGTAAAGCGAGCGGTGCTTTAAGAATCCCCCTCACCTGCCTCACGAAGACTTGGTTTGGTAGTCTCTGGAGAACAGCACAATCCCCCCAAGGTGGAGGCTCGTGGAGGAGTAATGGTGGGAACATGAGATTTCCAGCAGGATGCAAGAGCTTGGAAATGCTGTTGATTCATCTTTGTTCTTAAATGAAGAGTACTTTTTGGGGGGGGGGGGAGGGGGGCGAGGGAGGGGAGAAGGGGAGAAGAAAAAAAAACAACTGTCCGAGAAATATTCCATCTGTAGGTATTTTCAGGGAGTCCCCTGAGTTACGAAAAGTTCAAGTAAAAAAAGAAAAATCAGCCTATAATAATTTTGTATATAATGACTGAACTACTATAAATCCACAAGCAACAGTTCAGACACGGTGCCTCCAAAGCGTTCATCCCCTCCCTTCCCCTGCCAGGCACGAGCTGCGTCCTGAGGAGAGGGGGAGGGGGAAACCTCTTCCCCACCTGACTCAGCTCAGGCAGCAGGAGACCGAGCCCATCACTACTGCTGAGCGCCTGCAGCAGCTGGAACCGGCATCCCCAGCGTGGTGGTGGCAGAAATGACGGGCGAGCCTGCTAGAGGTCCAAGGGGTGAAGGTGTTGGCACTGAAGAAATCCCTGGAACGGAGACAAGGAAGCAGGAATTAGAGTGAAACCGGTGCATCGCTACCCGGGACAGCTCAGCTCCTGAACTGGCGCCTTGGCGGGCCAGTTCGCTGCCGCTCTGTTACGTTTTCAGAGCTGCCGAAACAAGCTGGGATTAAAGGTCTGTTACTGCTCTCCGCAGCCTCTGGAAGAGCTCAGGTCTCCATACAAGTGTCACGGACGGGCAGACGTACGGTGGGATCGCTGTCCTTCAAACTGCTGCCAAGAAATCCAGCTGCAAAGCGCGGTTTAAAACGGGACCAGAAAAGCAGGTCAGGCTGCAGTGAGGCCTTATTTATCACCCTCTCCCACCCTCTGCTTCGGGGCCCTCGTCATCGGTCCCAGGAGGTAACCTAACGCCCCACGCGCGGGACTCGCCCTCCCGCCTCCTCCCATCGCCGCAGCGCGTCTAACTGCTTTACACCGCCACGGAGCCGGCAGAGGCGAGAACAGAACTGACCTGACATCATACTCGCACTGCTGACAGGAGTGCTGCCACCCGGCATGTTGGACGAGCCCATCCGAGCTTGGTCTTTCACAATGGGATCTAGGAAGAGCAGACTGTCCTTAGGTGCCGTGTTGGCAGCCGAAGCACACCGCCTGCCCGCCATCCCTACGTCAAATAACATCAACCATCGTCGACCGGGACGCAGGAGTTCCCCCAGCTCCGGTGGGAAGCACCCCAGAAGGTACTGAGGTAACGTGATCAGTGAAAACGGCGCCTAAGCGACGCATTTTGGAGTTCACAGGACTGGTGGACAGTAAAAGCTGAAGGGAAAGAAGGTGAAGTTCTCTCCTTCCTCTGCCAGCCACCTGTCTGACTGCACAAAGCCACAGCCTGCAGCGAGCAGGAGGATTATCACCCATTACAATCCTGTCATACACGTCCCAGAGCAGCCTGCGAGTTGTCCTGGGTGTCATCAGAGCTTGTTGTGTCCTGCAAGATGTCACCAAATCGCTCACTCTCCAGCTGCGGGTAAAGAACCCCTGAACAGACACACCCCCTCCGCCCCCCCAAGCCCACTGCAGGCGAGGGGGTTTTAAATCTGGCCCTTCCTCATGCTGAGCTCAGGACAGCCCGTATCTCTGTCCGGACACTCGTTCATTCAGCCGCCTGTCCAGCTCTCACATTCGAAGCTTTCTGCTTTACTAATGCTTCTGCTCGCGAGACACTTCGCTGGAACGTCTGCCACAGTCGTAACCGATCCCCACGGTCTGTTAATTACACAAGCCCCTTCAGCAGCAAGAAGAAAACAAGGCTAACTCCGCAAATACTCGTTATTTTGCGTTGTCACAGCCGTTTTAATAACCTAAATATCGAGATTTGGGAAAAACGGCCAGTGTTTCAGAACATTTACCAGCTGAAGTTGCAGCTTTCCTTGCAAAACCAGGCCCCGAAGACGCCATCCGCTAAGGTACACGTTCAGCAACAGACGGAGTTAAAAAGGGCCCGTTCCTCAGCAAACCGGAGTTCCCCGGTTTTACCAAAACACAGGAATCTGTGTGCCCAGACACCTGCTGAAACGAGCACGGCTGCAGCACCAAAGCTTCAACACGGTGCTGCCGATTCACTGGCCTGGCACGGGCGTATAACGCTGCTTTGGGTGCGGGTGGCAGCGGGCCACTTCGTCCACCAGAGCGGAGCAGCCCTAGCTCCAGCCCAATGACTTGGCCGGACTTATTATAAAAACGTAAGACCAGGCTCCTTATGTTGCTGTTCTCAGCTCCTGCCTGCACAACCTCCTGGAGCGGAGGTTTCCCAGGGGCAGAGGAACTCCTCTTTGCACAGCAGACGTCGACAGCGGCTGATACTTACAGAAGTAGGGGTGTTCCATGGCTTCTCTCGCTGTGAGTCGTGACTGGTGATCATATCGCAACAGCTTGTCTAAGAAATCCAGAGCTTCCGGGCTCACCAGGTGTTGGTTCTCGCTGTGAACAAAGCGCTCCCATCGCTTACGGGAGTGTCTGTAGAAAAAACAAAGATACCCAAATGTGCTGGTTTTAGCGGGGACAGAGTTAATTTTCCTCACAGCAGCTAGTATGAGGGTGTGTTTTGGATGTGGGCTGAGCATACCGATAACACTGCCGTTATCAATACCAGCATTACCCAAATCAGTCTCGGCAGAGGATGTCAGTGCCCAACTTCACTTTTTCACAGAGCAAGGACTGCGGCGGATGCCCGTCTCCGAGAGGGGCTGAGCCGTTCCAGAGCACCACGCAGCAGTACGCTGGGTCTCCACAGCCACCGCAGCCCCGCACAGTGTGAGGGCTCACATTCACCATGGATCTACCAGCCTAAAATCCCAGGTTCTGCTCTTCACTGACACCCCCAACAGCAGTTCCTTGTAGTTTTCGTATGCGTCACACCACATTAACTCCAGGAGGAAAGAAACACAGGTAAACGCCACCTTAAGTGGCAACCGCTGTTCTGGACTGTAATTCTGAGAAGCACCGGTTTGGCTTTTTCCCCAGAATACTGAGGAGAGCATTTGCCCTTCACGCTTTATGCGCTGGCAGTTCATTTATTGCCTGGATGACATTTAAAAACCTTCCCTCAAGTCCATTTACAGATAAAAGGACCAAGGGAAGCACTGACAAAAGGGATCAAAGGCACACAGTGACAGTTCTCAAGAACCTTGGCTCAGACTTCTCCCATAAGCCTAAGTTTTTGTTTACTTCAAGGTCTGGTGACAAAGCAGTAGCTGCCTGGGTCTACCGAGAGCTCAGGAGCTGCTCCGGGTCTTGGCCCACCTGCCCAGGATGTCGTTGAAACGTGGATCCAGTTCAATGTTGTATTTGTCAATGTAGTCATAGAGATCTTCTGTTCCCAGCACCTTGGCTATCCTCACCAGCTGGGAACAAACAGAAAGGGAGGTCACTCCTGTGAAGGTATGGTAATGCCAGAGCCAGCGCGGATACAGCAGCACCTTCCCCTGGGGGCTTGAGCATGGTCTCGGTGGCCACAGGGTCACCTCGTGGCTCGGACTTCCCCGGCCACATGCAGTCACAGGCAGCAGTGCCCCCACTCAGTCGGTACCCGGTAAGCCAAGGCAGCCAGAAGGGAGCTGCTACCCCAACGCCACTAAAACTCGAGATCTCGCAACGTTAACTCCTTTGCAGCAAGGAAATACTCAAACCCAACAGAGTGGGGAGGCAAGAATAACTGGTCGGAAAGCAGGAACTCTGGAATTTGCCCACAAAGGGCGAAGTGCCACACTGGGGGCTCCAGAACAGGTCACCGTTCTTGGACATCTGCACCGTCAGCTCAGGTGCAGAGCCCAGGTTAAAGGTTTAAGTTTTGGCCTAAAGGCGAGACACCAAAGACTGCAGATTGTGCACAGAACTGTACCAAATTCGCAGGTTCTCTACAGAGGGGAGGGAGGGTGGGTAGTGGCAGGGGCTTTCCACATAACCATCTCAGGGACAGTCCGTCTACGTACCAGAACACGTAGCTATGCCAAATAGTATCGACATTAACATAACTATTGCTATAATAATAGATAACTTTAAGATACGTAACTATTGCCATAACTTTTTCCTTAATATAACTCTTAAGCCTCAATATTGCTGTAACTTTTTCCAGATACCTACCGAGGAGCTCAGAAATACAAAGCACTAGAGCTCTGGGTTAGATATTCCTGCACGCGTGAGAGGAGGAAGGTGGCTTCACACAGAGCAAAGAAGCTGTTAGAGAAACGCTTAACCTTTCCTGGATCCCTCGACAGAAGCGTAAGCAGGAAACCTTCAGCGTGCTAAGAGATTGTACGTGACCAGCTCTCACCTGATCATAGTTGTCATGGCCATGGAAAAATGGCTCCTTTCGGAATATCATACTAGCCAACATGCACCCCAAGCTCCACATATCCAGACTGTAATCATACATCTGTACAAAACCAGAAGGACAATTTAATTGCTAATGAATTAAGCAGAACAGACTCCCAATACTACCAGGCTCCCCCCTCCCTCCAGCGAGGCCAACGCGGCCACGTTACGCTGGGAACAGACTGAAGAATCTTCATCACCATGATCTCATGGTTCAGCTCAGCGTTCCAGTCACTCAAACTGGGACAGGCAATTAGCAGAACGGCACGTATCTTACGTCCACCCTTGTCCATAAAGACATTAAAGACCTTTTTCTATTTCCACTGCAGATTTCAATGTTATAAATCACCGTGTTGAGAAGGGGAGCAGCACAAGCGACAGAAGGAGCTGACTACACAAGGTACATGGGAGGCGAGGACGTGCCTTCATCCAGAACCGGCACGATCTGAAACCCGCCCGTAGCCCAGCCACTTCAGCCCGCAGCATTTCCGTAACGCAAACTGCCATCAGATAAGGGGATGTTTTACAGCTTAATTTAGACGTTCGTGCAGTCGTAGCTATTCCCACAAGGGCTTTCCGTCATCCCGATACCTCACTGCAGACGCAGCCTTGCTAAAAAAATATCAGACATTTGTACTTCAAGATCTGTGATGACCGTCCTGCGGCTCTTCCTCAGGTCCTGAGGCTGCTCATTCCTTTAATTCCGTGGCTTTAAGAGCCACAGCTTCCCACTGTACGTTTTAGAATGGGCTGTCTTTAGCCGCAGGTCCCTAAGTATCTGAATTTCTGGTTTGCTAACTTGAAATGGCACAGACTTTCTATACAGAATGATAAATCCTGGGAATTCTTACCTGATAATCTACAAGAAGTTCAGGTCCTTTGAAATATCTGGAAGCCACTCTGACATTGTACTCCTGGCCGGGGTGATAGAATTCAGCCAAACCCCAGTCTATTAGTCTAAGCTAGAAACGGTAGAAAACAGAGAAGAGGAGGGGAGGCTCAAGGGCTGCTCCAGCTCTGCTCCGGCTGAACCTCACCTCAGGCGAGGTTAGTCTGAAGCGTCACTGACAAGTCGTTACCTTTCTGTGCTCATGGTCAATCATCACGTTGTGAGGTTTGACATCTCGGTGCATGATTCCCATGCTATGGCAGTAATCTAGAGCCTGTACGTGACAAAGAAACGGATGCTGGAGTCAGGAGAATCGAGTTCAACCCTGCTCAGAAGTGTTTCCACATACACCGACTCTAACGTGGCAGCAAGACCTCACTGTCTAGTGTTAGACCCGGGAGTAGACTCACGGATCATGGCAAACCCCTCTGGAGCCCCCTCGTGTTTTGACTGCGCCTCATGTACTTCCTCATAAAAATGGAATTTCAGAGTCACCAGGCACTGTTGATCAAACAGGTCTCCTCTTCACCAGATTCCCAAGAAAATATTTGTTTCAGAAGAATGGACAAATACATTTCACTGACATCACGTGAGGGCACAAACCCAGCCAGTAACAGCTCACCGTTTTCAGAGGCTACAGTATTTCCGATTTAGGATCTTAAGTTATCTCAGCGGACCCAAATACTCTGCTATCCTCACAAAAAGGACTAGAATTTGTTGCAGAAACAAAGCTGATCAACCGATACTGACTCGATACAGATTTCTACGCAATTCTTCCACAGGCTTTCCCTTCGCTTCACCCCCCTCAGTGACACGATAACCATCTCTCCAGGATTAGCTTAGTGCAAATCCTAGGAATAAACCCTTAAGAGAGCAAAACACCCACTTACCTTCAAAATCTCATACATGTAGAATCGAATATCATAATCTGTTAAAGTCTGGTATAATTGCTGTGGGAAACAAACACATGGCATCAGTGTTGGACACCAGAGAACAACACCCCATCCCGGCCAACCAGAGGAACCCTGCCCTCTTCTCTGCTGCTGTGGTTCTCCATGGCCACCTGATCCCACCCCAACTCCGGTCAGCCTGTTCCTCTCCCCTCACACACAGTTTACTCCCCACTCTGCTCACACAGTACATTCTGCATCCTGCGTCGCAAAGGCCGAGGGTGCCCTGCGACATCCATGCTATTCCAGATGGCACTGCACAGCCTTCCTTCTCCCGAGGCAGGTCAGTAGGGAAAGGGACAAGGAAACATTTAAATCCCTTGTTCCAGAAGCATGGAAAGCCACAGGAACAGCTGCCCCCATTTAAAGTGCTTCCAATAAACAGTTACACAGCGAACATAAAAGCAAAATGTTTTGGAGAGGAGCACGGATGGTCCGTACGATAACGGATTCATTTGCCCCAAAGGTTAGAATACCTCCTGGAATCTGCATTCCCATCTTGTAACTTGGGTGGCAAAACGGTACTAGAGGAGTAATTACAAACTGCTGTCCCCAGCGTATTTACCTTTAAAGACGGTTATTACGCTGGAAGGAAATGGTTAACAACCTGCCTGCCCCCTAGAACAGAAGGAGCGCCTTTCAAAGGGAAAGCATGCTGAGTTCACAGCCCACACTGTACCTTAAAGTCTGTGTTGTTTACGTGTTCAAAAACCAAAGCAGGTGTTCGAGACTGAAACAGAGAGAAAGGGGTGGAGCCGTGTTAAGTTGAGGCAGTATCTTTTCATTTAGGATCACCGACTAAGCCATTTTTACTCCTAGAACGGCTGGAAGCCCCTCTGCCTCAGACATAACCAGAGCAGAGCCAAAGCCTGCAGCCCTTGGCAGCACCGTCTGTAGAACCAATTAACTTGACTCAGCTCCTGGGTACCTCGTCCCGACAGAGTAAGGGGCTGAAGGGGCCTGTGGGGGAAGGGCCCTCCAAAAAGAAGTTAATCTGATTAAGAGCTGATCTGATTAAGCAACTCAAAAGCAGAATTTAAGGGCAGGGGAAAACAAAAAGGCAAATCAGAGCTGAAGTCAACCAGAGCAACTTCAACCCCAGCGGACCCTGGCGGTTCCTCCCATACTCACCACAGGATCTTTCACTATATCTGCCAGAGTGATTATATTGGGACCGCCTCGCAAGTTCTCCAAGATCTTGATTTCACGCTTGATTTTCTTCTTTTTCACAGGCTGAAGAACAAAACCCAAAGCGTAAGACACAGCGCTCGGGTAAAGCGAGGCTAACAGACAGCCCAACGTCCAGAGGACGGAGGCAGGCGACTGCCGGTCAGCAAAACACCCCGAAGCCTTCGCAAGGAAGTTCAAACAACGCGATTCTGTTGTTACCCGACTGCACTGTTCCAGTGAGAGCTCAAATACCCACAGTCTCCTTTCTAACTCAGCCACCTACAGACAGTTCTATGTGAAGGAGGGTCAGGAAGATGGAATATGCTTTTTAAAGCTGTCTGAACGTGATCTGAGAGTCCAAAACTTCTTAACTGGCACGGGGTAAACGTTTAACTGAGAGGCCCATGGTCTGAGGGCCGTTAAATGAAGGTTAAATGGGATAACCAGCATCCTGGAGACCCTTACTCAGTCTGGCAGGATACTACATCTGGAATGAAACGTGCAGAGCAGAAATTCAAACCTTAAGGTTAGCAGTCCACAGGTTTTAAAGACCAATGAACCCGTTAGCTCACGGCCTCTATGCACACCACAGCACGCCAGGGCGCTGTAGTCAGAGGTGAGAATTTTCTAGTCAGCTAGAATTTTCTACTTCTTTAGCTCCAAGTACAAATGTGGTGTGCCCCAGGACTTCTTTAAGATAAGGGCTGATTCCTTAGGGGCAGAGATCTGACTTAATTACCAAGCAGAGGGCTTCTATTAAGAGGCCCAAGATGATGGCCGGTCTCACTGAGCGACACTCCAAAGCCAGGCTTTAAGGATGTCCGTTCTAGAACATCCAACACTGTAGAGCAAACGCTGCACTTTCTGGCCTCCTGATCACCTCAGGACAGATTTTATCTTTTGCCCAATCCCCAGCTCACCTTGAGAATTTTAACAACTACTTTTTCATTATTTGTAATGTTGATGGCTTCAAATACTTCACTGTATTTGCCTCGGCCTAGTTTTCGAACTAGCTGGTAGTCATCTTGATTTCTGTGGAGATAAAAAGTTAAAAGAGTTCCAAAGAGCTCACGTCTTTTCCATCCCGATTTACAAACCGCTCCTTAACACTACATCAGCGCCTCACCTTCCGGACGAGGCGGATTAACTGGTGTCTTCATCTCCCAAACCTGATGATTATAAACACAGGAGCTTCTACTCGCCCAAGTCAGACTCGATCCAGAGCTTACGGCTTCAGCAGCGTGTAACATAAGCCCAACTATGCATTCCAGCATCAGCAAAGCCGAGCTCGCCCTTCCACCAGTCTCTATATTTTGGAAGCTACACTTTTTCCTTCTACGATGTCAACAAAGCCAGTAAGGCCAAAAATTTAAGCGCTACAGGCGAGGCAGAAACCACTGCTTCTGCTCATTTCAGAACCAGGAACTGCGACAAAGCTGAGGGCAGGGCTTAGCCTGGGCCCTGCTGTACAGAAGAAGCAACACAGAGCTGCGAAGCTGGCATCTCTGCTGTCTGATTCTTGGATGGTTTAGTCATGAGCTCAATTTAGACACCTCCTTCCTTCAAAAAGCAGCAGACATGTCTTTTCCAGTCACTCGCAGAGAGCTGAGCAACAAGTCACAAAATAGCATGTACCTATTTAAGTCTGCCCAGCCTCTTCACTCATCCAAGTCAGAAGCAACATCAGATGTCGTTTCACTTCTCTTCAGCCCTGCGCCCAGGGCTGCTCAGGCTGCTTCAAAGATTTTCTGCCCTCTGAAAGGGTGAGTTTCCTGACTACCTGGCAAAAATTCTTCAAGACAAACCCTTAAGGGAGCTGCTAAACATGTTCTTGCGCTGCTGGGCATGTAAAATTTTGACAAGAAACGCTTTTCCAAAGAAAAGTTGCCATCCTAACGCTTGCCGTGCGCGCTGGACGCCCGCCAAAGAGCGTGAAAAAGCCTAACGCAGCACAGGTGCCCCAACCCCCCGCGCACCGCTCTGCCAGATCCTCCCAGGATCGATGCCCGTAAGCAGCCCAGAGACTTACCCCCACTCGACAACATGCGACTCATAGTCCCAGTACTCGCGGGGTCTGTGTGTGTTCACATCCGTGTAAACTCTGGCCCTGCTCGGCACGGGTCCCGACATATCAGACAGGTTGGCAGGCGGAAGCGATGAGATGTTGTGAATCGGAGGCTATCCGAACTGCAACGCTGGACAGAGGGAAAAAGGCCCCAGATTCTTCCAACTGCAGAAAGAAAATAAACCAGAGGTTAAAATCTCAAGATACTATAAAAATATTTGAGTTAATCATTAAAAGCTGCTGAGGAGAGGCTGGAGCCCAGCCACAGGCCTGGGATCATTTGACAGAGCTTGAAAACAATCTGCTCTCCCTCACACAGGACGGGGCCGCTTGGCGCTGCTAGGAAAAGTAACGCCGCCCGCCCCCAACCTGGCGTCTTTCAGCATGTACTTCCCAACTTCCAAAGATAATTTTCCAAAAGGGAACAAGTGCAACGCGCTCTGTGTCCCAGACAGACTCCTTCCTTTCAGCTCCAGAGTGAGAGCAACAGCCAGCAGCTACCACCTTTTCCCCATCCAGGAAGGAGTCTCGTGCCACCCCACGGAACCGCGCCACTTTGATCACTCGAGGTTGCCCCACTGCCTCCTCTTGCTATGCACTAAGAAACGCAGCCGCGAAGAGCCGGCAGACCAGCAGGGTCACCCTTGGCACCTAAATAAAGCACTTTCTGAAGTTTCAATGTCCAGAAACACCAATTTCCATTTAAATCGGAAAGGATCGGAACCTCTCACGTGCTCACACACAAAGATTTCTGCAGCCACATTGATTCATTCTGTGCAAAGAGAACCTCAGCTGCTCCATCACTACCTTCCTGTCCCCTGGAAAATGCAGGCACTAACCGAAGCACCTACGCACGAAGCAAGGCCGGGCAGCTCGGGAGCAGATTTCTGGAGCAGAGAAGTCGGGACGCTGTGGCAGAGCATGGATCTTCTCAGTTTTAAGCACCTTCCCCACCCGTATATTACTGTGCAGGCTTGTATAAATCAGCTTAACGGCACTTCAGCACAACCATCCGCGCCGCCTTCCCCACAAAACAAAGATGTACGTGTATTGACCCGGCAGGGAATACAAACGGAGGCAGCCAGAAAGGTTTTGCTGGGATGGGGCACCTGCTCTGGTCCCAGCTTTCCGTAGTCAAGGCATTAAATCCAACTGTCGGAAAGAGAGCGGGATCTGTGCTGGGTCACGGTGCTTTAAGGAAGGAGACGTTCCGCTGCAACGCTCCGAAGAGGTTTCTTTGCATCCTGCTTGTCCAAAGTAAGCACTGCCACTTCTTCCTCCTTACAGTGGGATTTCAGCAAGCTCTACCAGCACCAAGACTAGGCACAACAGCTCAAAGTTACTTGTGGGCAAAGACAAATACTCTGATTTCTCAATATTTAAGACAACAGCAGCTTATTCCAGTTTTATACCAAAGTATTATCCTGGCTGAAGTAAAAGTGGTGCCTTTGCACCTCTCAAGTCTTTCCGGGCGAGTGAAAGCTGACCCGCTTCTCAACATTTAAATACAAGACTCTCTTTGTCAGCTTTCGAAATAACACAGAAGGAAGCTGCAGCGGAGCACCAAGGAGTATTGTTTGGCGCGCAGCACACGGCAGAGACTAGGCAGCCCTGTTCACAGAGAGGCATTCCACCAGCGGGCAGCGTGATCGGGGGATACAGGCATCTAAACGAATAGAATGTCTTTATTTGCCTCTTCACGGAAAGCAGGCAGTGCTGGACTGCAGGAGGGACTAACGCCCCATTAATCAGCAAGACCTAGAAATCTGCTCAGAGCAGCGAGCTGAGGATGTATCGCACCGGAAGAAAATTCTAGAAGCAAAACCCCGCTCTATCGCAGCGTCCTGTCCGTTACTGGAGGTCTGCAGCACTTCATTCTGCTGCCAAGGCCGCAGCAAGAACCACCGGCTACAAAAACGGCGGTGGACCTGAGGGACGGGAGTCTGATACCCTCCACCGCGTCACACATCGGGACCGGCAGCTCACTCGGCAGAAAGAGAGGCGAGGTCTCATTCTGGCCTGCACTAAGCCTCCTCGGGTGGCAGGGACCCGGCAGCGTGGGTGAATTCTTGACCTACTGACACACTGATGGTGTTGAAGGCAGGTCCAGGTAGGCAGGGTTGCAGAATTCCAGCCCCAGGGTTCAGAAGGGACACGGCACCGTTCCAAAGTGCACAGCAGAGCTGTGACAGTGGCCTCAGCCCAACACAGGAAGGACGGGGCACTCCAGCGAATGAAGGGTATGAAGTATCACTACAAAAAGTCTATTCCTGGACAAAATGCTAGTCCTCTAACAAAATACACTTTCAGAAGATTAGGCAGCAATCATCTAAGACCTCAAACCATTTACGTGGCATGACTCAGACACTCAGAAATCAGCTGTATATTCCAGAAGTATGCTCAGCATCAACAGAGCAAGCAAGTTTACTAGAATACTTTCATCCCAGTGAAACCTATTAGATTTCAAAGCTTAATCACTGCGGGCTTGTTTCTTCTTCCATGTACTTCTGGCAGGAGATGCACTGGCTGATTTCCTCTGCCCAACGCTCCTCGTGTAGGAATTAACTCAACCTCTACGTGTCCGAGATGACTTAGCAATTTTAATTGTGAAGCACAACGCAGTGTCAATAACGAACACGACTGCTCCTCCTCGCCCAGCTCAGCGAGATCACTTTCAGCAAGGGGGAAAAATAATAATAAGGAAGAATGGAGCCTATTCTCTCAAGATAGCTCAAATTTCACAGCGGGTATTTTTTGGTCGGGCAGTTCTAGCCCAGCACAAGCTGAATGTTGTAACTGCTCGGAGAAGGGCTTTTTCAGGAAATCATCCACTGCAGCCTCTAAGAATGGCACACAATGGCTTTTTACGACGGCAGGTATTATCATCTACCGTTCTTTATACAGGAAGAGGAGAGTCTGCACAGATAATTAGGTTTTAAAGCCAAGTCCTGCACCTATACAAACTTACCCTGCCCAACAGCTTCTCTCTCTGCCCAAAACTGCTATGGAATTTGTGTATGTTTTGCTTTCACTGCCACTGAAGAGGGATCATTTGCAGAGGATCCAAACTCTTTGACAGAAGGGGCTGACACAAATAGGAACAAACAATGGGGGGGACAGGCGTGAGCCTGCAAAAGTCAGTTTAGCTTACAGTTTTACAGCAGCAAATCTACGTATGAGCAGCGATTACACCCAGGTGAGTGTCCTGAGCTTGTTATAAAGCATGTGTTCTGGTTCTGCAGCGCCAAACAGAACATGTAATTTATTAATTCCTGCATTCATGACAGAATTAGAGTAATTCACATTGGGAGAGACTGCTGCTGATCTAGTCAAAGCAGATTCATTAGATCACGTTGTCATGTCCAGTGTAGTCTTGAACACGTCCAAAAACACAGGGCACCTCTAAAAGTTTTAATTTCTCTGGTAGAGAAGTGCTTAACTAGGACACACAACCACGAGCTCTCCGAGAGGAAGACAAAGCTTCCAGTTACCGCCTCACACACCGTTCAACGCTCAGATGTACCTGTGCAGGGATGGAAACCAGCTCCTGTTTTAGCGCTGACGCCCCTTGGGATGGCACTACCCAGCAGTGCTCACACGACAGCTATACCAAACGAGCACTGTGCAAACCTGCCCGGGCCTGGTTTTCCCCCCTGGGCCTGCCCTTAAAAACGCCGTTCAAGCAGCAGCTAACCGCTCTCACAGCATCCTTACCAGGAGCATCTTCGTCCTGTCTACAACAAAAAGTATCACAACAACACGGGCAGACACAGCACTGCTCGTAATTAACTGGAAGATCTGTTAATTAAAGAAGATTGGTTCTTAAAAAGTTTGAATTATTCCAACAGTGGCCTATTGTCTGAGCAGCTTGGTAAGCTAAACTTTGTGTGCCTAAAGTTCAATAAAATGGTAAAAAGCCTCTCAATGTTTACTTTGAGTCTGGGTTTTAAAACATTTTAATTTAAACTACTGTTACAACCCCCCTCCCTCTTGAAAAAGGGATTTTATCATCCTTACAACGATCTCTAATCTCGATGGCAACTCCCGCACGCCTCTTTTTCCAGGCAAGAATAACTGAGATGCTGGAATCTTTCTCCCTTTAACTGGAAACGGTTTTGGCGCGGAGCTTCCCTCAAGCACACAGCTACTCAGAACCTTACACCTACGGGGCTGCACCAGTATGACGCAACGCACAGGCTCCCAGTGAGCTGGAAGCCAAGAGCTTCCCAGAAGACCAGTGTCGCGAGGAACCTGGAAACGCTATCCAAGCCATGACCTTTGTGGATAAGGTTTGGAGTATAAATAATGCTCCCGAGAACACGAGCACCGCTTGAGGCCGGCCTCCCCACGCATCGCTGCTCGCAGCCTGCCCTCAGCGTGAGCTGTATACAGCCGGATAGTTCCAAGTTCATCCGGAGCAGAGTGAACCCAGTGAACTACGTCCAACGCCACATAAAGGTGGTTATTAGCGATGGCCCGCCCGACGGCAGGTTCGGTTAGCAGAGAGCAGTCCCAGAGAAGGGAGCCAGGCCCCAAACTGCACCAAGCCAAACTCAAAGTGCCAAGAAAATATTCCCAGCACTTTATCACACTGTCCCAGCAACCTCATCTTCCTCACAAGGAAAGTGAGAGGCACAGATGGGTCCAACGGGTCTAGAGACTTTTCCTCTCCCCTGTACTTTGCCCGTGTAAGCTCGTTACCAGCTGCCGTCGTGACGAAGACAGCAAACGCTCAGACAGACAGCAGTCCGTTCCTTTTGAACGCAGAAAAGCTCTCAGTCAGCTCAGAAGAGCAGAATTAGTCTGGAATCAAAAGGTTATTCCTTTCTTTTACCTACAACTGCAAGCGAGACGCTGCCTTTCACAGTACAGGGCTCAAGCCCAAGCTCCGAAGTCAGGAGTTGTATTGTGCTTTGTTAGCGAGAGGAAGCGTGACAATTATCAGATAAAATTGATGACCCTTTCCTTCACACGGCCCATTTATCCCTTGCCTGTAGTTCTTCAGTTTGGAGAATCCCTAGTACTGGGTAGACACCACGGGAATGAAAAGACTGAGACGTGCTGACACACTGCAGTGCAGCCCGCCGGCAGGCAGCCCGCACCAAAACCCAGCTTACCTGCGAAAGAACAACTATCGGCAACCAGCTTTATACAAAACATGTTCTCTCTCACAAAAGCCATCAGATTCGCACATACTCACGGCGCTGGAACTGCAGCACGACAAGGGCGGAACAGATGACCTCCAGGAGTCCCTTGCAACCTATATTTTTCTATGATTTTCTAGCTGAAATAGAAACGAGCCTAGATTAACAAAAATGACGTTTTACATCCTTTCCTGGAGACCATTTACCTGTTAACGGGACAAGATGGCTAGAAAAGCGGATCTTACAACCTAATGGAGTTTTCAAAACAAAGCTTCGGTTTGAAATCCAACTTTTCTCTTGGTATTTTTTGGAACGGCCCAGTCTGCTCTAACTACATTTTCCCACCAAATTTATTTTCCAGATTTGTTTTAAATAGCTGGCTGTGTCCGGCTGCGGAAAAATAACAAACCCTGGTCTATAACAACCATATATAACGACCTCAAACGTTCTCTCGAAGCAACAGGAACAGTTGTGGTTTAACTCCAAGGAAGACACGACCAGTCCCTAGGGAGCACAGTTGACAGGTTTAAACTGGAAGAAACATCTCGGAGTAAGTCTGTAACAGCAATGTCCAAAACTAGACCAGTTCTTCATCAGCTTCACCGCCCCCTCCCCTGAATTCCTTGCGGTCCCTGCCAACGGAGAAGTCATCCCTCGTAACGAGGATCACCACCCCTACACAGCTCACAGGACCGACCACGGAAGGGTTCTACGGTAACTCCATTTTTTAGAACCTCCACTGTCCTGGGGAAAACAGAACTCTCCCGCTTCACACACATAGAAGGTGACGTCTACCACGTCTCACGCTCTCCACGTTGCCCTGGCAGCTCCGCTGGTGCCCACATGCTCTCCCAGGAGGAATTCTGACACAGTTATTCTTCGTTTCTGTTCAGACCTGTAACAGCTACGTTTCAGCGGAGCTTACACTGACCCTCTGCTGGTCTCCAGTGGCCTGGCCCTGCTGGATGACCGTCCTTCGTGAAGCTTCAGTGCTGTCAGCAGCACGTGGACCTGGGGCAGACCAGCCGGGATTTCCTCCAGCAGCAGAAGCTGCCAGAGATGGGAACACTCCTCACTCCAACTCCTAAGGGATTTTATACCAAGCAGTCAACTTTGAAGGCTCTTCTCTTCCCACTTCTCCCCAGAAATCACAGACTCCCCCTCCTATTCAGAGCCGTGCTGTGTCCGCAGCACACAGAGCAAAGGGACACTTTCCCTGACACAAAACTGCCGAGACTCCTGGATGAGGCCGTGCAGCTGCAGTGGGCAGCAACACCAGCAAACTCCCAAGCCCCCGCAGCTCAGTGCAGGCTCTGCCCCTTCCCCACGCTCGTGGCTTCTCCCTCACTGTTGCCAGCCTTCCATGAATCACAGCGGAGACCGTTAGTGCCAGCACCGAAGACTCTCGACACAATCGAATCAACACGGCTACAGAAGCCGCCAGGAACTGCCAAGCTAACCTGTCACCAGACACCGGTGACAACGCTCTTCTGCTGGCATCTCCTCCCCGCCCTGGCAGTTCAGGGAGTGCAGAGAAAGCGGTGGGGTTTTGGGGATGGTGGGGGGGGCACATCTCTTCAGGACTGAACATGCCAAAGCAAGAGCACTTGCAAGGACTTCAGTGTGAAGTGATTCTTTCTCTTCCAAGGGCATTAGGAAAAGCCGAGCTCCTACGGCTGGAGCTTTGGGCAGTGTTTTCCAAGAAGCCAATTACCAAAACTGCCCTTTCTGAGATCCTGACAAGCCCAGAAACAATTCCTGAAGGGGAACGTTTCAGCATCACGCCAGGCTCTTCGCAGCTGACGTCGGGTCAACTGGCAGTGTCCCCTGGAAAGTTCTCCCTTCGTAATTACTGCTAAGCGACACAGTCGTTTTCCTCATTAATTACTACGCAGAATGCTGACAGGCCGATCGCTCGGCCCATCCGACTCCTGGGGTTCACGTACAGAGCGTGATTTAGCCTGAACAACAACTGAACTGCATCTCCCACCTGCGGAAGGTGTGTGTTTTCAACTGAGCTGGTCAGGCAATTCCTCGAGGCAGGAACAGTTACCGGAGCCGAAGGATAAAACCAGCGTACATCGCACCGAACTATTTCTTCAGGAAATCCCCGTGCTCAGCTGTTCCCATCGAGCAGGCGGTGCACTGCAAACCATCTTCACGGTTCAGCTGGCATCCAGAAAGCTCAGCCAGAGACACCCGGTGCAAACCCCTGCCAGAAAGTACAAGTTCGAACGTAATTCTCTAAAAAGCCGTCATTATTAGCACAAGATGAACTTAACCACAACCGTTCCGAAAACCAAACGGAAAAAACCAGCTATTAAACTCCACAGCATCTTCCCTCACACCCTGCAATCCCCCAGCGAAGCCCCCGCGCATTAAATCACAGCTGAGGAGGAGCACGCATTCGTGTGCCCGGTTAAGACGCGCACGTCGGACGCATACCTGGATGCCACGCGCTCCCAAACACCCAACCCTGTAACTTCGCCTTTCTCAACTCAGTTGAAACGAACCCGGATGCTGCACAACTTCCTCAGCGAGCAAAAAGCCCTCCTTTTCCTTCTGGAGTACAACCCAAGCGCTGCTTAATCTGCAGAAGGCAGGGCTGGAATTTAACAGCAGAGAGGTAAGGGAGAAAGCTGTGACAGAACTTCTCAGAGAAGGAGCGTTGCAGGAGCTCCTGCCTTCCTATACTGGAAATTAATCTGTCGTGCACGTCCACGCTCATCCATTTTCAGAACGCTAAAAATAAAGCTTTACTGACAACTCACGCACACACACGTGCAAAGATGCGCCGAGAAACTGCCTTCTCCGAGGGCCGCGGCCAGAAGGCAGGAGAGGCACCACTTCCCATCGCTGGGCAGGCAGGAGGGCGGCGGGGGCACTTCGCAAAGCGGCCAGACCTCTCCCACCCAGCGAAAGCGAGTTCTGGCACGAAACTGCGTGTCAGCGCTGCAGAACACACCGGGCTCTCCCTCCACTTAGCTTAATTAAAAAAAAACACTCACTTTACCCTTGGGTTGTTCCAGACGGCGCAAGGGCAGAGGCCTGCTTCCCTGCGAAACCGGACAGAGGAACAGCAGTCCTGGAAAAACGAAGGTAACATTCGAAGACACGACAGCCTGCAGCCAACTCCCACCTTGGCCCAAAAATTATTTTGCAGTTCCATCTCGTACACGTTTTATTCGTCATTCGCTTCAAGTAAATTGTGATAACGTAAATCAGCCGTTAGATGAAGCAGCTGGACAGCCCGCTTTAGGCAGTGCCTGCCTGCGAAGGGGAATATTCCTTAAAAAGAAGGACACAGAGCCCAACCCTCCGGAATAACCCCGTGGAAAATTAAAATTATTGAAATCAGAACCTTCCAAATAGGAGCCTTTGGTGGTATTGTCTTGGGTCCACCGAGAACTCCAAGGTCTCCCTTCTGCTCTTCAGCTTCCCCAGGCACCAGCGCCAACGGGATAATAAAATCGGTTGTTTAAATAAAACCGTCCGGAAGCGGCTGAACAGAGGGCAGGTAAGGCTCGGGTCAGGCTCTCGTTGCTGCTCCTCCACTGCTGATGCCTAAGCGGTGCCAGACACCCGTGAACACTTGATCCTATGACATCAACAATCCCATTTCTTATCAACCTTCCCTACGACAGAGAGGTTGGGCGCTCTGACAGCCAGCGAGGTCCAAAAACCAGATGTAAACCCGCTCTGCTTTCAGCAACAGCACTGAGGCCGGTTCAGAAAGCTGCAGTCTCCTCTTCGATTTTCTATGTCCAAAGGAAAACTCCTTTTCTTCAACAGGTTCTGTAAATTCCAGGAAAACCAGTGCTTGGAAACCCCTGGAAGGAGATACCCAAGCTCAGAAAAATTACTCAGGAGTTGTCTTGCGACCAGAACTAGATGATGTTTGTGGCCAGCCTGAGTCACAGCAGTCCGTCCTTACATCTGTGGGGTTTATTAGCCCAAGACCCTTCCAGGCCAACAAAATCTACGACGGCATCAATCTCGCCCCAATAGTCGATAAAACAGAGAATGTATGCGATTTAACAACGGAGGAAGAGTGCAGCTGATGGGTCTGGTAACCCAGAAATAAATCCCTGCCTCTCCAGAAATGTGCCATGACATGAATCACACCACCACAATGTCACCCATTTGCTTCTCCTGTCTTCCTTTCCCTTATTCCTCAGAGGACACGAGGAAAGCCAAAAAGAGAAAATTAGCTCTGGAAGGAGAAAATGCAGAAAAAGGATTCAAGTGGAAGGTGGGAGGACACGCGCCATTTCATCAAGCTGGGAACAGTTGCGACCCTGCCCCTTCTACCCCATTACAACCACAGTTTCCTTGCAGCTCCACAAACCCAGAACCACCTTTCGACATCACGCCTTCCCAAGGTTCTTACCACGAACCCATTTCATGTCCCTGGACCCGACCCACACTACTAGAAAATGCCCCCAAGCTCAAACGCTACGGTCTCTCAGTGTCTTACCTTCAGGAAACTGTCCTGTACCAAGTCTTTCCCCAGTAGCCCCCCACTCACTCACTGGATTGCATCTTCACTCTCACTTTTCATCACCTTCCTTCAAGCAAAGGAGTGCCAGGAACTGCCCCTGCGCAAAACTAAACTCCGTTTGATTAAACAACGCTCCAAGTTCCCCCACGTTCAACAGAACCCACTGCCGACTCCACTAGCCCTCTCCCAAAGGGCCATATTCTCACCAGAACCCATTTCTCCTCACCCCATGAACCCATGTGTCCCGCCAAACCCAGAGAACCTGCTCCGAATTTCCCACTTGGAAGCCTGGAAGTCTTGGCTTTCTTCTCCAGCCACATTTTCTCACCTTCTGTGGCACGTTACATGGTTCCTTGGCTGCACTGCCTTCCCCTCCTTTGCTACAGCCAAGGCCAACACCACACCTTCCTCTCACCGAGGTTAACACCCCCAGCCCCTTTCAACTCCTCGCGGGCAGCACCCGACTCGCCGCACTCACCAGCGTAAACCACAGGACGTGGACACTGAACTCTGCTACCACCCACACCGGCAACCAGAAGACAGAGAGGTTTCACTAACAAAGCACAGAAATAATATTGCCAGGTAACAGGGAAAGGTGAAGAAAAGGCAATGTCTCTCCATTTCCAAGGTGGAAGGGAAGGATCACTGCCCATCACCAAAGATCCACAGCAACTCCATACTCGGCAAGGTCTGGACCACCTTTACAATAAGCCCTTCTCTGCCAGGGGGCATCCAAAGAGCCTCAACAGGCGGCTCTTCTCCTGAGGATGGAAAGCGAACTGCCCTGTACACAGGACTGGACACTTCCACAGGCGGGATCCACATCCCACTCGTTTTCCTTTTTCAGTTACAGACACAGCGTGCATCTCCACAGAGAAGGTGCCGCTGTCGGTACGTTTTACCCAGGCATGGCACTGTACTCCAAGAACTGGAGCATCACCCTGGTCCTAGGGCGAACTGAGCTGATCAAGCTTCACACTTCCCCCAAATCCTGCCTCAAGTCTTCCCAAGCAAAGCCTTCCCTCTCCTAGCACGAGCTTTGCCCTTTTCTACATCACGCCGACACCAACAACGCACAGGACGAGCGATTTCTCTGCAGCTGCCCATGCTACGCCCAGAACCTGCGCCGGCAGTCCCCTCCAACATCCAGGCCGAGCGGCAATACGTCACGAACGCCCACTCTGGGCCCGAATAATTTGAGTAATGACCATGTTTTTGGAAAGAAGGAGAGCTACCTGCCCCCAAGCAGACACGCTGTGTGCTTCTCTCCAGAAAGATGATGTTGCCCTCAGCCACCCCCGACAGGCGCTGACTCTCAGACCCAGGACGAGCTGCTCTTCCCAAGCTGTTTATGGAGCACCCTGAGGACAGAGCCTGCGCCAGCCAGGTGAGCGCACGTGGAACACGCAGCGCAGCCCCCAGCCCCACAGCCTGGCAGCAACGGGCGGCGCTGGAGCACTCTCCAAGGCCCCAGCCCGGTGGCAGGTCTGACCAGCACAGACCCCGCGCCATCGCAGACCTCTCTCACAGGTAACCGGGGCGCAGCACTGGGGACCCCACCACTGAACACCACAGGGCTCCGGATCCATCTATTTAGCTCACGGAAGGCAGGCGCATGCCCTCGCAAATCTCTGCACAGATCAACCGCTGCTGTCAGCAGAAAACGTACCGGTGACTGAGTGTTCATAATCCAAACTTTATTGGTTGGACCCAAAGCCCTCAGTAAGAAAGAATAAAGTAATCTAACAAGGGACACGCAGGAGGTTTCATAATCTTATCTGCCCTCTCGTTCACAAAGCATATTTTACCAACAGCCACGCAGCCTGTTGCCCCAAGGCACAAGGAACTGCGTTACAGCGGGGCCGAGACCGGCCGCCGCTGCTTCTGGAAAAGCAGAGCGACCGGTAGGGAACCCTGTGAAATCCACCTTCCCCCCACCCAGAAAGGCCCAGAACAGCGGCCCTGCGCAGCTGGGGGTGGGAGCAAGACGAAACAGGCCTCTCCTCGGCCCTCCGCACCCCTCGCAGCCCCCTGCTTTCCTGAGGCGGCCCCGAGGACGGCGGAGGCAGAGCCTTTCGAGTAAATAACGCCTACACCGCCCGAACGTGCGAACTCGGAGGGCTGGGCGGAGGGGAACGCTGCCCTTCCGTGGGGCCCGACCCTTCCTGCGTGGCCGAGGGGCAGCAGGCGGCCCCAGGGCTGGTCCCAGGCCAGGCCGAGGGCAGCCGAGGCGGCTGCCCCGCCGCGCCCTGCCCTGCCACCCCCCCGGGGGCACGGAGGCCCCCTCCACGGGCAGGAGGCGGCGGGCCCTGCCCCCCCCCCGCCGCGCTGGGCCCGCCCGTTCCCTCCCCCCGCCACCGCCCGTTTTCCCACAGCGGCGCCGGACCGGGCCGCCCCCCCCCCCGCGGCCCCAACACTCCTGAGGGGCGGCCGCGGCCCCTCAACCCACACCGTGCCCGGAGGGGGGGGGAGGGGAGCCGCGGGAGACACGGTGGCGCCTCCCCCCGTCGCCCCCTCCACCCACTCCCGCCGTACGGCCCCGGGAGGGGCGCCGGAGCCGCCGGTGCCCGCCGGTACCTGCCGCGGCCGCCCGCTCGCCGCCCGCCCGCCGGCCGCACACAGACAATATGGCGGAGGCACAAGGCTCGGCCGCCAGCCGCAGGGACCAGAGCGAGGCGCGCCGGAACCGGAAACCCCGCCGCCTTCTGGCGCGCGACGTGCCGCGGGGGCGAGCCGAGCATGCGCAGGGGAGGGAGACACGAGCGCGCCGCGGGGGGTTACGGGAGTCGTAGTCCGCGGGGGCGGCGGGGAGTCGGGGGCGGCGCGGCGGGGCGGGGGGTCGGGCCTTGCCCCCGCTTCGGGCCCCCGGGGCGGGCAGCTCGGGCCGCCCCGTGAGGCGAGGCGAGGCCCGAAGCCCAGCGCGTCCCGCCCGCGTCGGCCTCCTCCCTCCCCGCGACCCCGGCGGGAGGCCCGGCTCTGCGCGGCGGCCGCCCCGGCCCGAGCCCCGCCGCCGGGCTGCCGAAGGGCTGCCCGCGGCCTCCCCGCAGCGGGGCTGTGCGCGGGGCCCGCCGCCAGGTGGCAACTGCGGCCTGCCGAGGCGAGCCGGGCCCGCGGCCCGGCCGGGGTCCGCGTCGGCTTACCCCCCTCCCCGGCCCGCGGGGCGGCCTGCCCGCCAGCCCGCCCTCCGGACCCCGCGGCCGAAGCCCTGGGGGCGCCGCAGAGATCCCCCCGGCCGAGCCGTTGGGCCGCAGGGGCTGCGGCAGGGTTGGCGGAAGGGGCTCTTCCCCCCCGGTGGCGTTAGCAGGGCCTGCGGCCGCGCTGGGCACGAGGCTGCGCAGAGACCTGACCTCCTCCAGGGCCCGGTGACCTTCGCTCGCCGCCTCTCGCGTTTTAGCCCCGATTTCCTGTCGTGCAGCCGGGGAGATTAGCGTTATCCCCGAGGGTTGGTCAGAGCAGGTCATCCACCAACCCCTCTATGGCAGGCTGAGCCATGGGAGGCCCTGGGGAGGTGGAAGCACACCAGGGCACAGCCCGGCCGCTCTGCTCCCTCCTCTGAAACTTCGTCCGGACCATGGCGCCCTCGGAGAGGGGCTGACTGGGGACGTGGAGCCCCAGGCTGGCTGTGGCCAGGCTCATGGCACCCTCGGAGGGGGGCTGGCAGGGGGCATGGAGCCCCAGGCTGGCTGTGGCCCTGTGACCAGGCTCATGGCACCCTCGGAGAGGGGCTGGCTGGGGACGTGGAGCCCCAGGCTGGCCGTGGCCAGGCTCATGGCACCCTCAGAGGGGGGCTGGTAGGGGGCATGGAGCCCCAGGCTGGCTGTGGCCCTGTGACCAGGCTCATGGCACCCTCGGAGAGGGGCTGGCCGGGGTTGTGGAGCCCCAGGCTGGCCATGGCCCTGCTGCTGTGGCCACACTCACAGCACCCTCGGATCGGGGCTGGCCGGGGTTGTGGAGCCCCAGGCTGGCCGTGGCCCTGCCGCCGTGGCCAGGCTCTGGCCAAGCACTACAGGCTGCCCAGAGCTGTGAGCCAGCGTGGAAGGGAGGGCAGTTTGCGCTGACCGGCGTCCTCACCCCCCAGAGCCCTCTGTGCCTGGATCCCCGTGTCCTTTAGCCCGTGGGTGTGTGGCACAAGCAGACAGGAGCCAGCCTGACCCCCCCCGAGCCTCATCCCCTCAACCACGGCCTCATGGAAAGCTGAGCATGGCCACGCTTCACCCCGCTTCCCTCCCGGTGTGGGAGTCTCCCCCGTGGGAGGCTGCTGGCCCGAATCTCACAGCCCCTCACCCTGGGTCACTCCCATTAGGTAAAGGAGCAGCTCGTCTTGGCGGGGGTATCTCCCTCTCGCGCTTTCCTTGTATTGTACGGGCCTGGGTCATCGAGGAAATCTTACAGGTCCTTCTGCTGCCGAGTGGTCACGGGGGAAGCCCGGCCCCCTTCCCCCCATTGTCAGCGGCCGGGCCGTATCCTCGCTCCGAGCCCTGTCCCCTAAAAATAGCTCTTTGTCAGGCGATTGTTCCGACACCTTTGCGGCGGCATTGACGTGGGCCGGAGCAGGAGAGCGGTGGGGTAGGTGGAGGGGAAGGGCTGGAGATCCCCCCTGGGACCGCTCCGAGTATTCGCCGCTGATAACGGCCCCTGTTTTGGGGAAATGGGCTCCCGGCGCGCGGCTGCGTGCCGAAGGCCTTCCCGTGCCGCTGCCCACCGCTGTCCGCCGCTGCCCGCCGCTGCCCGCCGCTCACCTCTCCCCCACCTGAGCCGACCCTTCTGCCAGCTCTGCGCCAGACCCCCACCCTGGGGTCCCCAGGTCGCCCTGCGGTGGGGAGGTCTCCGCTAATGGCATGTGGTGGGGGTCTGGTCCAGTCCTGCACCCCCCAACCAGCACCCTGGGGCTCCCCACGTGGTCCCTGCTCGCTGCAGTGGGGCCAGGGCAGGCAGGGGTCTGCCCCAGGGGGGATGGGGTTTCTGGTGGATGGGAAGGCAGCCCGGACCCCTGCCGTGATTCAGGGGGGTTAAACCCAACCCTGCAGAGCGGTCCCTACCCCGGGCATCCACAGGGGTGACCCACAGCACGGCCCAGCCCCCGCCCCCAGCAGGAGCCCCGCTAACACAGCCCCCACGGTGCCCGTTTGGTTGAGGACCCCCCACAGGGCTCATTTTTGGGAAGGGGCTGTGCTGTGGCAGGATGGGGCTCAGTCCTTCCCCAGACGCCCCTTCCCCACTGCCAATCCTGCATGGGTCCTGGGACCTGCGGTGCCCATGGCCCCCCCACCCTCTCCGAGGGACCCCTCATGGCCCTGTGCAGGGGCAGCACCCTGGGGAGAGCCCCCTCCTGCCGCCCTGACCGCAGTCAGCTGGAGGTGACCGTCCCCCGGGGGCCCTCTCCTGCCCGGACACCCCAGCTGCAGAAACAGGATTTTATTTCCCATGAGCAGGTCTGGATTAAAATAAACTCCTGGCCCAGATCCCTTTGCTGGTGCCGCAGGAGCTGCCGGCTTTGCCGCCAACGCTGCCCGCAGCCCCGTGCAGCACCCAAGCCTCGACCCCCTGGCTGCGTGTCCCCACCGCAGGGACATCCCTGACCCTTGGGGACATCTCCCTCTGCCAGCCGTGCCCGGCTGCGCTGGCTGTCCGGGACCGTGGCTCTCAGCAGCCGTCCCGAGCCCCCCTGGGGCCACTGGCCATGGGGCAGGGCATGAGGCCAGCCCTGCTCTGATTACCCCCAGCGCTTTTTCCTTTTTTCTTCCTTAATTTACTGAGTGCTAAATCCAAATATTACAACTTCCCCTCCTCACCGCTGGTTACGCAGGCGGCCCCCGGCCGGGCATTGTCTTATTGTTTGCAGAGGGAAGCTCCAGCGGGAGATTAACCTGGCGTTCACCCCGCTCCGCGGCTTCACACCCTGTCCCTGCCTCAGGGCCCGCGTCCCCGGGGACCACAGCCGGCACGGGGTCCCGGTGGAGCGAGCAGCTCCGAGGGGTCCGGTGCATGGGGCCTTGTCCCCTGGTCCTCCTCCTCCTCTGTCCCTCCCTGTTGCCATGGAGACCTTGGGGAGGTCTCTGCCCCCAGGTCCGACCGGACCGGGGGTGACCCATGACACTCGATCGCTGCGGTCACCGCAACGGTGAGGTTTCCCGGGCGGCGAGCAGCTGAGCCTTGCCGTGGTGCCGGTGCAGGACACGGTGGGGTCTTTGTCCTGAGCCTCTGCTCCGGGAGGAGCCCAGCGAGGGCACCCAAAGGTGTTGCCGAAGGACAAGGCATGAGCAGTGCTGGATCCTGGAGCTGAAACCTGCCTTTGTGTCCCACATCCCGGCCAGCTCTGCTTGCTCAGGCCGCACCGGATCAGGCTTGGGCACAGCTTGGCCCATGCCAGGTGCCATGGGTCAGCAGAGCAGCGCTGCCCCCTGACCAGGCTTTGCCAGACCCCTCTGCCATGGTGGCTCCATCCTCCCACACCCCCATTCCTGACCGGACCCTCTAGGGTCCCTGCACAGCCGCGGGTCCCTTTCCACCAGCCCTGGTGCACAGCGGTTCCGGGGGCTGTAGGGTCCTGGCCCCCCGTTGCTGGGGAGCGAGCCGCTGTCTGAGCCCCCTTCCCGGGGCTCGGGCAGCTCCTGCCTGGTCGGACCTGGCCTCCACCATCCCGCCAGCGCGGCAGCTCTCGGCACCGCCGGGCTCCGGCTGCGGGTGCAGCCCTGCTGCATTCCAGCCTCGCTGGCCCAGCAAGGTTAAACTGCGGAGAGGCTGAAATATTTGGGAGGGGAATGGAGAAGGGAAAGGGGAAAAAAAAATCTATAAAAAGAAAGTTTAAAAACACAAGTTAAAGAAAAAAATACCAGGCGCAGAGTGCAGCTGCGGTTCTGGTTCCAGTTCCCAGGTGATGTCAGGCCTGGAGCCTCTCCAGCCCCGGCCCCTCAGAGACGGTCTTTGTGGGTTCAGCACTGAGTGTTTTTCCTTCCTGAGACTCGGGGACACCTTCCTGTCTCAGAGAAAGCGGCCAAGAGCCTTTCCAAGGGTGTCCGCGCTCAGGAAGGGGAGAGGATGGGAGGGGAGCGCGGGAGAGGCGGCACGGATGGGCTCGGGGAGCCGGCAGCATCCACGGGTGATGGGCTGCGGTGGTCACGGTGCTCGTCCCACACGGGGCGAAGGGGCACCCGGCTCCCACTGCACCAGCAGCCTCCGGCACCTCTGAGTCACCATTTCCCTCTCGTGGTGCTGGGAAGGGCTGGAATGTACTGGGACCCCGCGGGATTGGCACTGGCACATGCTGGGACCCGTGGGCTTGGCACCAGGATGTGCTGGGACCCATGACCCCAGCACTGGGACATGCTGGGATCCTTAGCCCCAGTGCTGGGACGTGCTGGATTCCACAGCCACAGCACTGGGATATATTGGGTGTGCAACCGCAGCACTGGGACTTACTGGGACCCATGCCTGTTACACTGGAGCTTGCTGGGGCCCTAGTTGCTGGCACTGGGATGTGCTGGGATGTGTGGCCCCAGCACTGGGACATGCTGGGTGCACAGCTTCTGCACTGGGACTTACTGGGACCCATGGCCTTTACTTTGGGGCTTTCTGGGGCCCTAGCCACTGGCACTGGCACATGCTGGGACCCATGGCCCCAGCACTGGGACACACTGGGATCCACGGCCTTTATACTGGGGCTTGCTGGGGCCCTACTCACTGGCAGTGGGATGTGCTGGGATACTCGTGCTCAGCCCTGGGACACACTGGGACCCACACACTTAGTGCCATGACCTCCCGTGTCCACAGCACTGGGACCACCAGCCCTTGCTGCCCCCCCGCACCTCCGGAGCCGCCGCTTTAGGGAGACGATCCACTTTCATGTGTGGGTCAGGCTGTTTGCAGAGCGTAGCCCCCGCCTCCTCCTCGCCGCCCCTGCCCCCCGATAAACCCGGGGACAGGGATTCTGTGTCCTGGGCTGTTTGGAGAATCTCACGGCTGTTTATAGGGGTCTGGGACACATTAGCCACGCTGAGAACAAACCTCTCCCACCCACCCCAGTCCCTGCCTGGGACCAGCTCTCACAGCTGCGCCACGCTGTCAGCTCCATAAATCAAACCCGGGGGGGGGGGGAGGGAGCCTGGGGCAGGCTCGCCTTGGCTGAGCGGGGGGCCCAAAGGTGCCGCTGGGATCCCACATTCACCCCCTGGCCAGGACAGGCTCCTGTGGGACTCCCGGGGTGTTTGTCCTGCTCCCCAGTGCTCTGGGGACATGGGGAATGGCCGGCACGGAAGCCCTGGGGGGGCCGTCCCTGGAGCCCCCGATCACCCCATCTGCAGCTGCCTCTGTTCCATGGGATGTGCCCGTGGGAGTCGCGGGTCCCAGCACGGCACCTTTCCCAGGCTCGGCGCTCCCCGTCGCCCAGCACAGGGTCCTGGGGGGTGGCCCCAGACTGAGACACCCCCCACCATGTCCCTGCCTGACCCCGCGCAGGTGCTGCTGCCTGTGGCCCCGCTGTGCACGGCCCAAGGTGGCCGCTGTAGTGATGGTGGCAGTCACAGCGGTGGGGACAGTGGCAGTCACAGTGATGGGGACATGGTGCTGGTGACAGTTATGGTGGTACTGTGGCAGTCGCGGTGATGGTGGCAGTCACAGCGGTGGTGGCAGTCGCAGTGGTGGTGGCAGTAGCGTCGGTGGTGGCAGTAGCATCGGAGGTGGCAGTCGTGGCAGCCTTGATGTACCAGGCGGAACCGAAGGCATGAACACCCCAACCCACCGCCTGGGCGCCTGGGGCTGTGGCACAGGGCTGGCAGTGCTGCTCCCATCCCACGGCACAGCCCGGCGCACACCGTGCTGGGCTGTCCCGTGTCCCTTGAGGGGCCAGAGCTGTGGGCAGGGCTTGGGGACAGCGTGTGTGGGGGTCCCTCCCTGTGCAGACCCCAGTGGGGGCCTCGGGCACACCCGCCGGGGAAGATGGGCTGGTTGCATTGGCACCAGCAGCACAGAGCAGTGGTGGGTGCAGGGCTGGGGGCCTGGGGCCATATCCGGGACCCCACGTGCCCCCCACCTTGCCCCACGCCAAGGTGACAGCCAGGCACCGGCCCATCAGAAAAACACTGTTTATTTTCCAAGCGGCTGCATGTGCACAACCAGCGCCCGAGGGGCCACGACACCGTGTCCCCCCCTCCGGAGCGCCTTGACGCCGGCCGCACACGGGGCCCTTTCCAGTCCAGCCCCGGGGTGCGGGGACCCCTCTCCCCGGCCTGTTGCCCCGCACGGGCAGCTTCAGCCAGGGGAGCATCCTCCTGCCCCGCTGCCGGCCCTGGGGCCGGTGTCGGTCCCAGCCCACGGCCCTGGGCTTGGCTGCTCCCGCCTTGGGCGGGCAGCTCCCTCCCTCCCCGCTCTGGTCTCTGGGGCTGGCGTGCGTGGGCTCCGGCCGGCTCTGCCGCTGACTCAGGCGGGTGCTGCCGGACCCCGGCTCATCTCCGTGACACTCGCAGTGGGGTCACCCCCCGCCCCTTCAGGCAGTTGCCCCCGAGGTCCCTTCGGCCGCCCTGCGGAGAGAGGAGGGAAGAGCTGCAGGCACTGGGTGGGGGGGTGTCCTGGCCTGGGGGTATGCCCCGCTCCTGTCCACCACCACCCCGTGCCAGCTCCGCATGAAGGGGCTACCCCAAAACGGTTGGTGCCGCAGCCCTGGGGCAGCTCGGGGATGGACAGACAGATGGAGCTGTGCCCAGCGAGCAGCTGGGTAGGCACTTGGGGCATGGGTGCTGGTGAGGGGCTCCCAAGGTGGGTCCCTGTGGCCTCCTCGCCCTGCAGGGACTTGGCCACTGTGTCCACTCAGTGCCAGTGTGCTCAGACCCCTGAGAGGGCTGGCACTGCCCTGGGGAGACCCATGGCACTGGGACAGACCCCACAGCCCCACCTCCCAGTGCACCAGCACAACTTCAGCCCAGTATAATCCAGCACAGCCCAGCACAGCCCAGGTCTAGCCCAGAACAGCCCAGTATAACCCAGCACAGCTCAGCAGAGCCCAGCACAGCCCAGTTCCAGCTCATTTCCAGCCCAGCCCAACCCAGTTCCAGCCTAGCACAGCCCAGTTCCAGCCTAGAACAGCCCAGTTCCAGCCTAGAACAGCCCAGCATGGCCCAGCACAGCCCATTCCCAGCCTAGCTCAGCCCATTTCCTGCCCAGTACAGCCCAGTCCAGTCTTTTTTCAGCCCAGTCCAGTCTTTTTCCAGCCCAGTCCCAGAACTGGGAGGTGCAGAGCTCTTGCCATTGCCCCTGGGGTCTCAGGTGCCAGCCCCAGAGCCTTTGCGGGATCCCCTGTGGGGTCCAGCACCATGCCAGCCCCCCAGCTCCTGCCCTGGGGGAGCAGCTCATGGGGCAAAGAAGCTGCCAGCCCCTCACTCTGTCTCCTGCACCCTACACAGCGCGTCCCGGGGCAAGGGCACCCACGACCCCAGCATGGGCAGCGGGATGGGCTCACCATGAGAAAGGTGCTCCCCAAGCCACAGGGTACCGGGGGCGAGGTTCAGCCAGGCAGGCAGGGCAGGACAGGGCAGGGGTACCACACCATGGCCCAGCTCAGCCCCCCAGCCCATGTGGGCCTGTGCTGGTGCTGCTGGCAGAACCTGCTTGAGGCCACTGGATGGGGACCCCTGCCCACCCCCCATGTGGGGTGTCTGCAGTGCCCTGCCTGTCTCCATCACAGGGGGGAGCTGCCTGGGGCAGCCCTGCCCCATCACCCGGGAGGCTGGTGGGTCAGGGTCGGGGACAGCGATGGAGACAGGGACAGGGTCACCCTCGAGCCTTGAATTCCCCCCTGGTGCCGCCAAGTCCCCCCAGCACTGGGGTGACTGTTTAACCCCCTGAGACCTCCCGGCCCGGATGGACGTGGGGGAGCAGCCCGGCCCTCTGACGCGAGCAGGAGCTGTGGGCGTGCGGCTACAAGCAGGATTTGGCCGGGAGCAGCCAAAATCTCCGGCGGGGGCTGGAGCAAGAGCCCGTGGCTCTCATAGGGACGTGCTGAGCCTCCTGCCCCATCTCCCCCATCCCATGGGGATGTTCCAAGCCTCCCTCCCTGCCTCTCATCCCATGGGGATGTTCCAAGCCTCCTGCCCTGCTCAGCTTGGGTAGGGACTGCTGCCCCCCATTCTATAGGGCCATATGAAGCCTCCTGCCCCCCTCAGCCTGGGCAGGGGCTGCTGCCCCCCGTCCCACCACCCCGCTCACCCCTTTCCGCTGGTTGCTGAGGCAGAAGGTGCAGATGCTGCGGGGCTGCTTGCTGTCCAGGTCGCCCTTGGCTCCGTAGATGGCACTGAAGCAGGGTTGCCCGTCCTCACAGCCCTCGCCCAGCAGCAGCACGTTGGCCAGGTGGGAGATGTAGCTGGATGCCAGGCGGAGGGTCTCGATCTTGGAGAGCTTCCGATCCACCGGCTCAGTGGGGATGAGGGTCCGGAGGGCGGTGAAGGCCGTGTTGACGCTCTGGGTCCGGTCCCGCTCCCGCGCGTTGGCCGCCTGTCTCTGCTTCACCATCACCATGGGCCCCGGTTTCCGCGGCAGCTTGCGGCGAGCCTCGGCGCCTTCGCAGCAGCCGAACGACTGGTCCGACGTGTCGCTCTCGCTCCGGTTCTCCTCGTCCTCCGAGAGGATGCTGAGGTCGGGGTAGAGCACGCGGGCGGCCACGGGACGCAGCATGGTGAAGGCCATGGTGGGGCACCCGCCCGTGCCCCCAGCCCTGCTGGGGGGACCCCCCAGGCTGCGGGGAGCCTTCCCCTGCCGGCACGGCTGCGATGGCCGGCTCCGGACGCCTTCCCGCTGCTGCTCCTCTCCGGCGACCGAGCGGGGCTGGGACGGCTGTCTGCGGGGGGAATCGGGATTTATATGGCCGGGGAGGGGCTGGCGCTGGAGCCCACCCCCAGCCGGCCCCCCGAGCCGCCGGCCAGCGGCCAGCGTCCTCGCCCCGGCCCTGGAGCCAATGCTGGCTCCGGCCACTGGCCTGGCCCTTCTCTGGCACTCTGTCCCTGGCCACAGGCACCTTGCACCCGGGGCTGGGCTCCAGGTTGTCCCCATGGTGGTACCAGACTCCGGCGGTGCCACAGATGGTGCCAGGGCCACTGTATGGTGAGCGCTCCCTGTGCCGTAGCGCCTGCGGAGCCATGCCACACGCAGTGCCAGCTCATGGGCAGCCTGTCCCCAGCCTCTGCCCAGCTGTCCCCTGCCAGCTCTGGGTCCCACAGAGGGTGACATGTCCCTAGGCACTGCCCGGTGGTCCCCTGCCAGCCCTGGGTCCCAGGCAGGGTGGCATGGGGTGAACACGGGGTGCAGGAGCTGGGATGCAGCAGGTACCGGAGAGCGGGTGGCACCGGTGTGGTCCCCGGGGTGTTTGTCAAAGGGGATGCCAGTGGGGGACACGCTGACACCCTTCCATGCCCCACTGGGACAGGGTCTGGGCCCAGGAGGATGCCCAGGGTGGGCAGGCAGCCCTGAAGGGATGCTCTGCACCCCTCTGTCCCCAGGGCCTGGCACCCCTCCTGCCATCTGCGGGAGGGGACAGGGGGCATGGTCAGGAGCATGAGCAGTGTCACAGGCAGCGCTGCCAGGCAGCCAGGAGTGTTTCCTCCCCCCGGGAGGAAGGTGTGTGCCGGCAGTGGAAACACGGAGTCTTTTCCTGAGAGGGAAGAGCGGAGTTGGCAGCGGCGGGAGCCTCCGGCATCCCAGGGACGGCTGGGCGGGTCACCAAGTTGGCTCCTAGTCCTTCCTGGGCACCTGATGCCACGGTGATGGCCACCCCCTGCTCCATCTCACCAGGAAGGTCTGTGTGGGTCCTGCTTTGCTTTCACCCCCCCTGGACCCCAAGCCAGGCACCCCTGAGAGCAGGCAGGGGGGCAGCCAGCCTGTCTTCCTGCCTGCCTTCCTCCCTCGCCCATGGCTGAGCGGCGCTCGGTGGCTCGGTGGTGCTCTGGGCACGGCAGGTCAAGCAGCAAAGGCAAACGGGGGGCAGGACCCTGCTTCTGGCAGATGGTCCCCGGGGCTGCTGGGGATGTGGCCCCAGGGGTCTGGTGGTGGCTACTGTGGCCCGTGCCAGCTGCAGTCCCCATCTGGCCGGCATTCTGCAGCCGGAGGGAGATGCCGGGGGAAATCTCCAGTGAACGAGGCAAGAAGAGCCTGTGTGAGTGTAGCCAGGGGCTGGGACAGTGGCCATGCTGGGGGCAAGTTGCAAACCCCAGAGTGGGGTGGCCAACGGGGGACCTGGAGGTCACGGGATGGAGAGGCATCATGTCCCACTACACCCCGCGGCCAAAGCTCTGTGGCTGTGGGACTGGAGCTCACGGTGTGGCTCCTGGGCCAGTGGGTGCCCCCCCGGGGGCTCTCCCAGTGTGTGCCAGGGCTTGTCGCCGCTGGGACTGCGGCTGTGCTGCCTAAAACCGGCACCGGTTCGCTGCCCACCCGTCCTGCTGGCTGTGAGCAAACGGTCCTTCACCCCCCCGTGGGGTACAGGCAGCCCCTCGCCGGCAGGACCCCCCTGCCCTGTTTTCCTTTGCCATTTGTCTGCCTGCGCCGAGCCCGTAAATCACACGGTGGGGGGGAGAGGGCCGTGCTGGGGGCCGGAGGTCCCACTGGGGGTGTGGAGGGCTGTGCCGGGTGTCCATAAAGCCGTGGGGACACGTCCCTTGCCAGCTCCATCCGCTGCGACCTCTCGCTGCCCATTGGTCACCGCTGAGGGACCCCAACTCTCTCCTGGCCTTGGCAATAGCCCCCACCCGGGTGCAGACCGGGGGCTGTTTCTACCCCTGTAGAGCTGGGGATGGGCAGCAGGCAGGGAGCAGGCAGGTGCCTGCGTGGAGAAGGGAACCCCAGCTCTAGCCCCGGTGTCCCGCTGGGCTGGGGCTGGGGGGCCACAGCAGCCCCCGGCCCTGACAGGCAGCAAGACGGATGGCAGGGGCTGTGTACTCAGCTGCGGCTGCCCCACACATGGTCACCAGCTGACGGGGACGGGCTGGGTGAGAGAGACGGGGCGCGGGGCCCAGCCAAGCTGCCCTGGGGCTTTCCTTGGGGGGGCACGGCCACGCGTGGGGCGCTGGTGGCCTGTGCTGCTGCGGTGGAGGATGGGGCACTTGGGGGCATGGGCAGGGAAGGAGAAGGTTTGGAGACGGCTGGGGGTGGGGCGGAGGGCAGTGCACGAGTGTGCGTGCGTGTGCGTGAAGGCGTGCGCGTGGCTCGGCATGGATGTGCACATGGATGTGCGTATGCACCCACACGTGTGTGCGTGGACGTGTATATCCACGCGTGTGCACAGATATCTGTGAGCATGGGGGGGTGTGCACGTGTGTGTGCAATTGCACACATGTGTGACACACGTGCACGCGTGTGCCTGCGTGTGCTGGTGCACGCTGCACGTCTGCGTGTGCACGGTGCCGTTTACACCCCGACGGCTGTCACCTCCTGCTGCAGAGACCTCCCCAGGTTGGCACCCACGTGTGTGACCACCTGCCCCGCACACGGGAGGGCGGACAGACAGGAGGAGCCGGTATTCCTGGCCAGGGCAGCCACGGGAAGCGGGGAACGCTGCCGGCTCCCTGCCCGTGTTGCCTGCGGATGCTGCTGCTGCTGGGGCGGGAGGACGCATGGCGGCAGCCGGGTTTTCCTGTGCTGCCCGGCGGGCGCGTGGGACAGGACGTGCATCCCCGTGCCCGGATCCCCCCTGGGCCGCCCCAGCACCGAGTGCCTCGGGCCTGACTCAGCTGGGCAGCACGAGGTGTGGGCAGGGGCCACGGCGTCACCGGTCCCACCGGTGGCTGCTACCGTGCGGCCACCTTGAGTGGGTGCCAGGACACGCTTGTGTTTGACATTACGGCTATTCCAGCTGATCCGGCCACACAAACCAGACACTGGGCCGAGGGCTGCTGTCCTGGCAGAGCGATGCCACACTCCACGGCCCTGGCACGGGGCGGGTGGTGGGTCGGGCAGGGGCATGTGGCATGGAGGGGACATGGCCTCAGTCGTGGGGGTCACAGCCATGTGGGCCTGTGACCCAACCTTCCAGGCACCCTCCCAGGTGCAGGGTGGCCAGTGGGGGTCATCCTGGGGTGCTGGGCACCCCAAGGGCTGCGTCCTGCCTTGGCTGTCAGGGAAGTGCCCCCCGGTCTCCCCCCCTCCGGCTCCGGGGAGTGTTTATCTGCGAGGTGATACTTAAGTGTAAGAAAATAAACAGGGAGCAGATGGGCCGGGGGGCCGGGACTGCCCCCAGCCCCGTGGGGCCACTCTGGCCCTGCTGGGAAAACACTGCTGCCGGCGAGGCAAATGGATTCCAGACCCACGGCAGCGCCGGCACATGTGGCTGCCAGGACGCCGGGAATGACCCTGCTGAGCCTTGGCCAAGCAGCGCTGGGCTGACCCGACCCGTCCCATCCCATCGTATCCCATCCCACCATATCCCATCCCATCCTGTTCCATCCCATCCCCCTGGGAACCCCCCTGGGTGGGGAGAAGCAGCAAAACAGGCTCAAGGGGACCAGGCGTTGTGAAACCTTTTGGGGAGCGGGAGTGTTTCCCCACAAGAGCAGCCCCCGCCTTGGGAGAGGTCCCTGCCTGCCCCCCCCCCCGGGTCAGAGGGGGTCCCGGCACATCCCCCGGGCAGTGTGGGGAGCCCCAGGGCCCCGCTGCCCGCCAGGCTGTACCTGCGGGCCGGGGGCTGCTGGTCTGGAAGGCATTACACGCCTGTCGCGTGGGGAAGTCTGTCCCAGTTCCGGAGCCGGGACACCCCCACCCAGCCTGGGCAGGGGGGGAGCCCACAAAGCGCCTTTGTTCCTGCCCTGGAACGAATGGATTGGAGGCAGCAGGGATCGGCTGTCAGCCGGCGACACCAGAGAGCCCGCGGGTCAGGCAGAGGGAAGGGGGACAGGTGGAGGGATGGAGGGATGGAGCGGATGTGGAGATCGCCAGTGTTGGCAAGACCCGCTGCAGTGCCAGCCAAGGGGCTGTGGCGCTGGCAGCGCTGGCTGGGGGTCAGCTCACACTGCCTGCATCGTGCCAGCCCTGGAGATGTGCCGGTGCCACCAAGCCCCGGGAGCAGGGTCACAGGACACCCACGGGGCTGGCACGGATGTCCCAGCGTGGTTTGGCAGGGGATGGGAAGCTGGAAGAGTGGATCCTGCAGCAGGTATTCCAGCTGGAAGCAGCCCCCATGGGGTGCAGACACATGGGAGAGGGGGTTGCAGGATTCAGTTTATCCCCACTCCTGGAGATCCCACATCCAGGGAGAGAGGGACAAACAGCCCTCAGGAGATGCCCAACACTGGCAAACCCCAGATCCTACCACAGGGACACCTGTTTCACGACACCCTGGCGATGTCCTACGCTGCCACAGGAGCTGCCACCTCCTCCCTTCCCCCCCCCCCCCGTTCTCTAACAAGAGGAAATTTTTTAGCACGCCACAATTCTTCCGAAAAATTTATGGCCCATCAGGGAGCAGTGGGCCAGGGCTGCTCTCTCCATGAACGCTTGCAGGGCTTCTTCCCGGTGGAGGATGGCTTTGATGTGGCACATGCAGCTCTGCCCGGGCTGGAGCCTCCCTCCGGCCCCTTCCGTTGCGAAAGTGAGCCCCCAGCCCACCCTGTCCTTCCTCCCCAGCGGAAATGCTCTAGCAGGCAACAGTGTGCCCCATCCATGCCCCTGCTACCCAGGGTGAGGCTGTGTTCTCCTCCAAAACTCTCTCCCCAGCCTGTTTCTGCCCTGGGAGGACAGGATTTATCCGGGGAGGAGCGTGGCAGAGGGAGCAGGGAGAGGGCAGAAGTGTCTGGCTGTGGTTCCTGTCCCACTCCGGCTGACTCACAGCGTGGTGGGGTGAGTCAGTGGCCTTTCCCCTCCCTGGACCGAGGTTCCTGGCTCCAAGGGATGCTGACATGCCCAGGGGATGGTCGGGGTGGGTTTTCCAGCCTGGACACGGGGTGAAGATGTGGAATTTGCAGAAATGACAGCAACTCAGTGTGATGGGACTACATGCGCTCCCACACCTGGGCCAGAGTAGGACCTGACTTCAGCTACATGGCAGTGTGGTTGGGCAGAGCACCCGTCCCCAGCTCAGCATCCATCCCTAGCCCAGCATCCGTCCTCAGCCCAGCATCCATGCTGAATACAGTCTCCATCCCCTCTCAGACCTTCCATCCCCCGGCAAAGCCTCCATCCCCTCCCAGAGCCTCCATCCTGTCACGGCAGCCGTCCCTGTCCCCTGTGCCCGCAGCTCTCGCAGGCCCCAGGCCTCTGTGCCGTGCCACTCCATGCCTGCTCCTGATCCCAGCCTCCCCCAGTAGCAGGACCTGGAGCCGTGGGGGTTTCATTGCTTTTATTGCAGGTGCAGCAGTGGGTGTCCCCCCCACCCCATCCCAGAGATGGCTCCCCCAGAGAAGGGGACAGCGGGATGTGTGCAGGGACAAAGGCAGGTGGTTTTGGGGCAGGCACAGCCCAGGGTTCTCCTGATCCAGGTACAGGGTGAGCCCAGAGATGCTGGGGGAAGGGACTGGCATTGCCAGGTTGGGCTGTGCCTCCTCCTGGTACGATTATGTCCTGATTTGGCTGCGTCCCGGTTTGCCTGTATCCCTTCCTGGTTCGGCTGTGCCCTGGATGGGCTGTGACCTGGCCCACTTCCAGTGTGCTCTGGTTCAACCTGTCCCGGTTGAGCCCCTCCTGGTTGAGCCATGGCCCGGTTCATCCCATCCCGGTTGAGCTTTGCCACGGTTCAGCCTGTGCCATCATGATTCAGCCTGACCCATTCCAGTTCAGCCTGTCCCGTCCTGGTTCATCCCATCCCGGTTCATCTCATCCCGGTTCATCCCGCACTCCTTCAGCCCGTCCCGGTTCAGCTGGTCCCATCCTGGTTCATCCCACTCTGGTTCATCCCATCCCATCCCGGTTCATCCCGCCCTGGTTCACCCTGTCCCGGTTCATCTCATCCCAGTTCATCCCGCACCGCTTCAGCCCGTCCCGGTTCAGCCGGTCCCATCCTGGTTCATCCTGCCCCGGTTCATCCTGTCCCAGTTCAGCCCAACCCTGTTCAGCTGGTCCCATCCCGGTTCATCTCGCACCGCTTCAGCCCGTCCTGGTTCATCCCGTCCCAGTTCAGCCCAACCCTGTTCAGCCCACCCCGGTTCATCCCGTCCCATCCCGGTTCATCCCGTCCCGGTTCATCCCGTCCCGGTTCATCCCGTCCCGGTCCCCGCGAGCGCTCGGGGCGGCGCAGCGCGGCACAACAGCGCCACCTGCCGGCCCCGCCGCGCAGCACCGCCCCAGGCTCTTCCAGGTGGCGGCCCTTCCCGGTAACGGCGAGCCCCTGACTCCATCCGGGCTGCAGGGGCTCGGGGAGACCCCAGCCCCGCTGGAACCCCAGGGACCTCCGTCCCAGGGCCGGGACACCCTGACCCCATCCCCACCGGAGGCTCACGGGGCGCCCGGCTCAGGCTTCGCTCAGCCTCCGGGTGACCCACCGGGACACGGGGCTGCGGGGGGGCCGTACATTCTCCGGGGCACCGGGCTACAGCAGATGGGGCGTGGAGGAGCCCAGGTAGGTGCGGAGGTCGCTGAGGGTGGACGGGACGATCCTGGCGGGGATGGTCTCCCGGTTGAGCGCCCGGTGGGCGGCGAACCGGTGGCAGCCCCCGAAGGAGTAGAAGTAATCCCCGCCCTGGCTGCCCTTGATCCAGAGCACATCGATGGGGGGGACCCGCTCGGGATCCTCCTGCGGAGAAGGAGAGAGAGAGACCCCCCCGAGAGCAATGAACGCCCTGGCACCCCCGTCCGTACCGGGCTTCCCCTGCAGTGCCCCCCCCGGGCCGGTGCAGGGAGGGGGCTGCCCCCCAGGGGAGCGGGGCTGCGCTCACCTGCAGGGTCTGCACCAGGCTCCGCACCTTGCCCGGTTCCAGCTCGGCGGGGATGGGCCGGATGAGGACCCTCATGGGCACGTTGTGCACGGCCGCGATGTGCCGCGTGTGGATGCTCCGGTCTCCGGTTTCGGCCATGGCTGTTACCGGTAACCGGGCTCGTCCTTCTTCCTGCCCGCCCGGCCGAGCCCGCCGCTCCGCCCCGAGCAGCACAGCCCCCAGCCGGGCCCCTCTGCTTCCTCCCGGCCCGGCCATCGCCCCCGCCCCCGCCCCGTTTTGCAGAGTCACGGTGAAGGGGCAGGACGGGCAGGGACGGGCTACCGGGACCGGCCCCCCGGCGATGCCCCAGCGAGGAATGCCCTCGGCTCCCCGTCGGAGCGGGGGACCCCTCGGCACGCAGCGGCTGAGCCCCCGCGGAGGTCCTGCTGTGGGGTCGTGCCCCCCACCCCGGGGCTGCCCGTGGGGGGTGGTGTCTCTTCTCCTCTCCCCTCCCCGGTCGTACCGGGGCTCCAAGGATCCTACATGCAGCCCCAGCTGGGAGGTGCCTCCCGCCTTCCCAGCCACGCCAGGACGGCGTGTCCCCCCCCCCGAGCCCCCTCCCTGCTGCGCTGACACGCACGGGGTCCTTGGCGAGGAGGAGGGGGCAGGAAGCAGCCCCCGAGCTGAGCACGGATGCTCTGCGGCCGGGCACACGCTGCCGCGCTCCGGCCCCGAGTCTTTTCTAGGTCATCCCTCCGGACCAGTGTCCCAGAGGGTGGAGGAATTCTCCCTTGTTCCCAGGAAGAACTGGGTCTCCCACCCCATCGGCTGCCGGAACCGGGATGGCCTGGACGTACAGCAGGGCCGTGGCACCGGCAGACGGCTGCTCCCAGGGCATCCGGGGGGCACGGAGGGTCCCCAGCCCCACGCTGGGTGACCCCCTGCCCTGGGCACGGTTGGGGCTGGGTTTGAGAGGTTCTGGGATGAACCCGGTGACGGCTTTGCAGGTGAATGATGGCGGTGTCGCCTGCGGGGAGGCACCGGTGTCACCGGGAGCACGCGGCACAGCGAGGGCTTTGCCGATGAGCTGGAGGCCAAAAATAATTTGCCCTCACCTTTGGCAGCCGTCCGCGGGGAGGGAAGGCTGCGAGAGGGGTGGGGGGCAGGAGTGGGGCTTCGGACGGGATCTCCCCCCCGCCCCTGACCTGTGCCTGCGCAGGTGGGAGGGGATGAAGCCATCACGGCGCCTAAAATAGAACTCACCAACCCCTTCCTGCCTCGGGGGTGAGGCTGGGGGTGCGTGAGCATCTCCGGGCCCCCCCCGGTGCTGCTGGCCGTGCTTTCCGCCCCGCTGCCGGCATTTCACACGGCGCTTTGTTTCCAGGTCAGTGCTCTGCTGTCGCAAGCAGGGTGGCATTACAGACCCACGGCCCGCCGTGGCGCGGGGGTGTCTGGCTGCTGCCCACGGGCCGCCGGGGCTGGCAAGGCCAAGCGGGCAGCGCCGGGCGCTCCGGATGTGCCAGCCGCCCCCAGCCCGGCAGGCTGCTGGGGCATCTCCCCCACCCCTTGTTCTGGGGTAGATGTTTTCCCTGCCACGCTCCTGCCCCGGGGAAGGGGCACAGGGCGCTGCGGGACGGGCAGGCTGGATCTCATGTGCCCCCCAGCCGCCCCCCGCTTGTACAAATCCCCCGAGACACTCGGTTAGTGGCAGAAATCCCTTTTATATCCCTGAATCGCGTTACAAGTAATACTGCGGGCGGCCGGTTCTCAGTAGACTTGTCTTACCGGGGAAGGGGTGGGGGGGCTGTCGAGTACAAAACCTGGCAGAAAAAATCTATCATGCACGGAAAATTATTGCTGTAGTATCTGCTATTTACAGGGTGGACGGGGCAGGGGCTCCGTGCCTGCCCGGCCGAGGGACGCGGTGCTGCGGCGGAAAGGCGCCGGCATCGCGGGGAAAGCCTGGACCGCCGCGTCCTCGCTGGTGGGTGCCTGCGTGACCGGAGCGATGCTCTTCCCTTGGGTGGGGGGTGCTTGGCCGCCGCGCCACGGCAGCGAGGACCGTGCCGGGGCCCTGCCGTCGAGCCCACGAGCCGTGGCAGCATGCGGGGAGCGCGTGGGGCACCGAGGCGGCGGGAGGAAGACGGTGCGGGGAGGAAGACGGTGCAGGAAGACAGCGTTGGGGGGTGGGGTACGCGAGTGCGGCCCCGTGGGGTGCCGGGTTGAACCCCCAAAGGTGTCAGGGACCGGCACACGGGGTGATGGGGCCGTGGCAGCTCGCGGCCCGAGGTAGGAAGCGGAGGCATGGGTCAGGCCCCGCTCCGGGATGCCGCACGCACGGCGCTCGCTCCGGGGCCGGTGCGGGGATGCTCCGTGGGGAGGTTGCATAGAACGGCTGGTTTGTCCCTGCCGGGCTGGCTCGGGGCAGGGAGCAGAACGCGGCGGCGAGGAAGACGAAGGAGAAGGGCTTTGCCTTTGCGGGAGGCTTGCAGGGCACGGAACCGGGGTTGCTGGACCAGCTCGTGCCCTCCTGCATCCGTGCCCGCCGCACGGTCCGCTCTCGGGGTCCTGTCCCCGTCCGTGTCACCGTGGCTGTGTCCTGGGCACGGCGGCTCCGCTGCAGCTCTGCCACCTCCTGCAAGCCGGCGCTGGCACGGCCCTGCCAGTCTTGGCAAATAAATAGTGAAAAGCATAAGTTATAAATAATATAAATAAGAACATTTAAATAGACCCACCTAAACTTTACAGCTACACTGTTCCCCCCCCTCCTTCTGGTAGGGGGGCGATGGCGGGGGGCCGGGAGCCGGCCGGGGAAGGGGCTGGGCCGAGGCTGGGGTTGCTGGGGGGCAGTTGGGGTTTCGGGTGCTGCCCTGGGGCTAGGTCTCCAGCCCAGCCACCAGTACGGGTGTTTGCCCGGTGACAGGGGCTGCACCCCCCCGGGGGGGCTGTTCCCCAGCCCATCACCGTGGCAGGGGGCCAGTCATGCCTGGCCAAGCCGGGAGCCAGCGTGGGACGTGTCCCGTGGGTCTCTGACCCTCGCTCTTCCCCCGACTCCGGGGCTGCAGGGCCACGGTGAGCACTGGCCATGTCCCGTGGGGCCGTGATGATCGTGGGGGTGCCCCAGGCCTGGGTGGGGGGCTACAGGGACCCCCAGACTCGGAGGGCGACTGACAGCCCTGCCCCCGGTCAGCTGCACCGTCCGTCAGTCCTGCCCAGCTCTCTGGCCCGTGGTCCCGTCTGGGTTAGGGTCAAGGTGAGGTTTTGCTCCTGGGGGGGAGCAGAAAAGTGTCTTTTCTCCCTCGGGATCCCCCGGGAGGAGAAGCAGCAGCTCTAAATAAATAATAGTAATAAATTAAATAAATAGGGGGGGAAGTCACGCGCTGGGGGAGGAAAGTCCTGGGTCTGGAAAAGGTCCCCCGGCGAGTCCCCCGCAGAGAAACCTGCCTGGCTGCGGGGGGGGCTCGGGGACCTGCGGGCGAGGAACTGGGTCCCGCCGTGGGCCCGGCCGGATCCAGCCCTTCCCAGGGAAGCGCTGGGACACCCTCCTCCCAGGTGGGGAGTGAGTCTGCGGGGCTGTGTCCTCCAGCCACGGCGCAGCCACAGAGCGGCCGGCTGGAGCTGCAGGAGCGCTGGCACGGGGAAGCGGGCTGGGGCTGGGGGTGAGGACAGGGCTGGGGCTGGGGCTGGGGGGGCTAGTTCCCTATTGCACAGCTGTGTTCGGAGCCCTTGAAGCAGGCAGACTCGTAGTGCTTGTTGAGGTACGACTTGAGGGCGAAGGTCTTCTCGCACTGCTTGCACTTGTAGTGCTTGAAGGCGGAGTGGGTCTGCATGTGGGCGCGCAGGTTGGAGCGGTCGGCGAAGGCTTTCCCGCAGTGGGAACAGCCGAAGGGCTTCTCCCCGGTGTGGGATCGCATGTGGCCCTGCAGCAGCCAGGGCCGGCTGAAGGCTTTGCCGCACACGTCGCACTTGTGCTTGAGGTTGTGGGTGAGGACGTGCATGGCCAGGGCGGGCATGGAGACGTAAGCCTTGCCGCACGTCGGGCATTTCCTTGCCATCTTGCTGTCCAGGCTGCGGTGGGTCTGCTTGTGCCGGCTGAGGTTGGAGGAGGTGGCGTAGGTCTTGCCGCACTCGGGGCAGGAGTGACGGTGGCTGCCGCGGCGCTGGCTCTCGCTGCGCCGGCGCGACCGCCCGTCCGTGATGAAGAAGGCATCCATGGAGTAGCTGTCCGTCACCGCAGCCTCTCCGTTGAAGTAGCGGGCGGAAAAGCTGGACTGGGGGCTCTCGGGGTCGCTGTACTCCTCGTGGCCGGGGGCGTAGGCTGGGTCCGGTGGCGGCGGTGGCGGCAGACCTTGCTTCTTGTCGGTGTCATAGCCGGCGGGTGCCAGGCAGTGCTGGAGGTACCCTGCAGGGACGACACAGCGGGGTCACCGTCCCTCCGGGCCAGCTCTGCTGGGGGTGGGGGCAAGCCGCGAGCCAAAAATACCCACTGGGGGTGCAGAACTGGGGTTGTGTCCCCCCCATGCTGGTCCCTGTCCCCACTCAGCCCCACAGCTGCCTTGTCTGCAGAGGGGATGAGTCTGCCCCGGCTCCCACCCGCAGCTGCTGGCAGGATGGGTCCCATCCCGTGGGGCTGCCCCGGGTGGGAGCTGGGGATGGGGCTGTGGGATGTCCAGCTGCGCCTGCCGGGGGGCTGCCCCGCTGCAGGCAGCCCCCGGGGGCCATCAGCCGCCATGCAGCTGTCATTGCCGAGAGCCTCATTGTTCACCGGAGCGGGCTCCGGTAATGAGCTCTGCTCCGTCCACCTCCTCGCCTCCAGAAACCCAGGGCAGCGGGGCGAGGGGGGAGAGGATGCCCCGGGTTTCCCTTCCCCAGCAAAGGGGCTGGGAAAGGTCCCCCCTGGCTCCCCCATCCCTCATGGGGCTGTTCCAGCAGATGGGGCAGCACCTGGAGGTCAGCAGCACCGGGGTCCTGGGCTACGGCCAAGGAGAGGGACCCACAGCCCCCCCGGGGAGCAGAGTGGGGCTTGGCGGTCACTCCAGTAGTGTCACCCCCGTGTGACATTGGTGCAGCTGTGGGTAAGGGTCTCCTGACCCGTGGCAGAGCGAGAGCTGCGTGGGCATCCCGGTGCCTCTGCGCTGGCACACGAAGGTCACTGCGGGAGCAGCGCAGCCCTCTCCCTGCGGGCCAGCATCCCTGTGGGACACGCTGCCACCGTGGGTCCCCCAAACTGCTCCGGGGGGGCGGGCGGGGGGTGGTGTTTTCTGCTTTGTGCACGCTGCCAGCTGCTTCCAAGGACACAACCCTGTTGTTGGTGACAGCGGGGGCTTTCGGGGACCCAGGGTCCCCCCAGGCCAGCAGCCTGGACACCCCAGCTGCAGCCGAGCATCCCCTAAATCCAGCCCTCCCCCCGCCCACGGGACCCCCTGTCCAGGCTGCCCTGCTCACCCTGCCCAAGGCGAGCGGCCGTTTGCCCCATGGAGGCTGGGGGGGTCTGCGGTGGGGAAGGGGCTGCTGTGGCGGGGGCAGAGCTCGCCCCCCCCGCCCCCCCCGCGTCGTGCTGACAGCGGGCTGTGCAGAAAGCGCTCTGCTCAGCAATTTCTCACGCTGCCTCCGAGCATGCAGCAAGGTTATTTCCAGGAGAGCAGCGTCGGCAGCTTCTGCCCAGCTGCAGCACATCCCTCCCCCACTCCCGATGCGGAGGGCGCCCCCCCCCCCCGGGCCTCGAACCCCTGTCCCCGTCATGGAACCCCCCCCTCGAGGCTGGGGACCAGCGGGCAGTAGGAAAGGGGGGACAAGGGACGCAGCGCTTGGGCGATTTTGACTTGTGCGTGGCTGGATCAGGCCCGTCCCCGCACCCAGCTCAGCCCTCCCGCTCCCCGAGCCCACGACCCCCGGGATGCGCCCCCCACCAGCCCCGGACCCCTCTCCCAGGGCAGGTCCACCGGGCCGCCCCGTCGGGGGTCTCTGCCGAGCCCCGGTGACTCCCTGAGTCCCCCCCGGCAGGACGGAGCTCCGGGGACCCCGGCCAGCCCCCCAGCACAGCCCTTAGCACCTCTTCCTGCCGTGGGGGGGGGTATCTGCCCCCCGCCTCCCCCCACCCTGCTCCCCGGGGGGGCTGGGGGCACCGCTGCGAACAATGAAACCCGCAGGCACGGCGATGCTCCCGCTCCCCCCCCCCACCGCCTGCACCCGCATCCCGGCTGCTTTGTGCCCACCCCCCCAAAACTTGTGGGAAGGAGCCGTCCCCGCTGCACCCCCCCTTGTTTGGGGAGGGGGCGCGGGGCCGGCCGGCGCAGCGTGGGCTGCCCACGGGTCTGTCACGCGGGGGATGCTTCCCCAAGGACCAACTTCGGCAGGGGCCGGTGGTCTCGGAGCGAGAGACAAGGCGAAGACACACGACCCCCCCCTCTTAACCCCCCGCCCCGCTGCACCCCCCCGCACGACGCCCCTTTGCGGGACACAACGCCGTGGCCCCCTCCCCGTCCTGCCCCGCGTCCCCCGCATCCCCCCCCCCCGGTCCCCGCTCCGTGCGCTCACACAATAGCGGCGGGGAGAGGGGGAGGGATGCTCCGCCGAAGCCCCCCGGCCCCGCACTCACCATCACCGGCGGCGGGGCCGGGCAGCGCGTAGGGGGGTTCCAGGGGGGTGTAGGGGGGCGCGGGGGCCCCGGCGGCCGGGAACGCCTCCGCCTTCAGCTTCTTCACGAGGAAGGAGCGGGGCATGGCGGGGCCGGGCCGGCGCGCTCAGCACTGGACAGCCCCGGTACCGGCACCGCCACCGGCCCCCGCCCCGGCCCGGCCCCGCGCTGCGCCCCGGCGCTCCGGCCGCGGCTGTGCGGGCGGCGAGGTGCGGGGAGCCGAGTGCGAGGGGCGGGGAGGCGGGCAGGGCGAGGAGGAGGAGGAGGAGGAGGAGGAGGAGGAGGAGGAGGAGGAGGAGGAGGAGGAGGAGGAGGAAGGCATGCAGCCGGGGGGGGAGGGGGCCGTTCCGCCCGGCCGCGCCCGGAGCCCCCCCCGGAGCCCCCCGACAGCGCCGGGCGCCCCGGGCATCACGGCAGAGTAGGGCACACGGTCCCTCCCCCTGGTTCGCCCCCCCCCCCCCCTCGGCCACGGACAATGGGGACATGCGGGGATGGGGGGGTGGGGGGGTGGGGGGATGTGCGGGGGGGGGGGGACACCGCTGCCTCCCATCGCCTTTGTCTCCCTGCTGCCAGCCCCCAGGGCCTGCGAAGGATGGGGCTGGGGGCGGGGGTCCCCATCCCTGTCCCTATCCCTTGTCTGCATCCCTCGCCGTGTCCCTTGTCTCCATCCCTGCCCCTTGTCTCCGTCCCTGTCCCCTGACCCCGTTTCTTGCCCCTTCCTCCTGTCCGTATCCTCGCTCCCTGTTCCTATCCCTCTTCCCTGTCCCCGTTCCCATCCCACTTCCCTGCCCTCATCTCCGTCCCCCTGTCCCTTTCCACTGACCTTTCCCTTGTCCCCTCCCCTGCTCCTTCCTCTGTCTCCATCCCTATTCCCTCTTCCCTGCCCTCAACCCTGTCCCACCTCTGTCCTGTGCCCATCCCTGCCCACTGCCCCATTCTCCCCCTCCCCATTCCTCTCCCTCTCCCTTTTCCCACCTCCTCTCCCTTTCCCGTGTCCCCGTCCCCATCCCTGTCCCCAGGGAAGCGCTGTGACCTTCGCAGCCCACAACAATAGCCGGGCTTGTGGCGGTGCATTGTTCCCTGCCGGAGCCCCCCACTATCCCCCCTCCCCTCGCCCCTGCTCCGCCACTGCCCTCCCCGGAGCAGGATGAGGCCCCGGTGCTGGGCAGGCCGGGGGTGGGCCCGGGGGTGGCTCTCCCTGGGGGTGTGCTGGCCGGGGTGACACTGGTGGGTGACACGGGGACATGCCTGGCAGCGGGCCCTGCTCTCTCCCTGCTGTCACAGCACTTGGCTAAGGACAGTCTCTCATCCATCACCGCGGGCAGAGCGCTGGCACGGCCAGGGCAGGGCAGCCCTGGGCACCCCCGGCCTCGGGAGGCACCAGGCCCTTTGGCCGGGCACGTGGTGTGGGGTCTGGGGGCCCAGAGCAGCACCTCCACACCCGGCACCCGGGGTCTGCCTGCTCACAGCCGGGTCTGCTCCTCCAGTCGTGCTTGGAGCCAGGGCTGGGGCCGTGTGCCCCCGGCGCTGCTTGGTGAGACACCCCCCAGCCCAGGGCAGCCCACAGCTCAGAGCACCCCACAGCCCAGGGCACCCCACAGCGCAGGACATCCCACAGCCCAGAGTATCCCAGAGCCCACATCCCACAGGTTATCACATCCCAAAGCACCCAAGACCTCAGGGCACACCACAGCATCCCACAGCCCTGGGTACCCCACAACGCACATCCCAGATCCTACAGCATCCCACATCCCTCAGGATCCCACAGCATCCTAGATCCCAGGGCACCCCACAGCATCCCACAACCCTGGGTACCCCACATCCCAAATCCTACAGCATCCCACATCCCTCAGGATCCCACAGCATCCTAGACCCCAGGGTACCCCACAGCATCCCACAGGGTCCCCCTGCCGCCCACCCCACCACACTGGGGGGGCCAGGAGCTGCTCCCCACACGCGCTGGGCTCTCTCCTGCCCTCTCCCGCGTCGCTCGGCCGGGACCCGCAGCCAGCGACACGAGTCCCATCTGGCCCCGCAGCACGGCCCTGACGTCAGGCCTCTGCCAAGTTCAAGGTCACCTCTCCCGGAGGGCCGTGGTCCCTGGGGACATTGTTTGCCGGGCTGCTCCCGGTGTGTGTCCCCTCCCCACGCACCAGGCCTTCGCTCCCTGATTTATTTATCCGCGCGTGTGCCGTTTCTCTCCTTGAAGGCACGTTCGCAGAACCGGCGATTACTTACGCCCTAGTTGGGCCTGCCTGCTGCCTGCCCGCTGCCTGCCTGCTGCCTGCCTGCTGCCTGCCCGCTGCCTGAACCCTGCCCACTGCCTATCCACTGTCCACTGCCCACTGCCCACTGCCTGCCCGCAGCTCAGCCCACTGCCCACTGCTGCCCACTGCTCACTGCCCTCTACGTAGCCTCTGCCCTCTGCCAGCCCCCTGCCTGCCTGCCCGCTGTCCTTTGCCTGCTCCCTGCCCCCTGCCTGCCTGCCCGCTGCCCTCTGCCTGCCCCCTGCCTGCCCACTGCCCTCTGCCTGCCTGCCCGCTGCCTTCTGCCTGCCCCCTGCCTGCCCACTGCCCTCTGCCTGCCTGCTCGCTGCCTTCTGCCTGCCCCCTGCCTGCCCACGGCCCCCTGCCTGCCTGCCCCCTGCCTGCCTGCCCCTTGCCTGCCTGCCCGCTGCCCTCTGCCTGCCTTCTGCCCCCTGCCTGCCTGCTGCCTGCCCGCTGCCTGCCTTCTGCCCTCTGCCTGCCCCCTGCCTGCCTGCCCGCTGCCCTCTGCCTGCCCACTGCCTGCCTGCTGCCTGCCCGCTGCCTGCTGCCCCCGCTGCCTGCCCGCTGCCCTGGGATTTTGTCCCTCTCCAGGCTGTGGTGTAATAAGGGAGGTAATTAAGTGTAAAAGACAGGGGGAGGGAGGGCTGGGAGAGGGGGAATAGGAACGCGGCTCCTTTCGGAGGCAGGGGACTGAGATAATGTATGTTAATAACCTGCAATCAGCCCTGCCGAGCTGTGCTAATATTGCTGACTGCAGCGGCTGGGCCCCCCCCGCCCCCCAAACCTGCCCCCGCCGCCGTGGGGAGGGAGGGGAGTGCCAGAAGAAAGGCTCAGCCTTTCTCCTCCGCTGCGGATGGGGTTTGTGCCTTCCCGAGCAGCTGTATGGAAATAATTCCCATTGGAAGCGATTGTTTCCCTGGCGAGAGGGAGGGGGTGGGGGGTGTCCGGTGGGTGGGGGTCTTTGGGGACTCCCAAGGGCAAGAACATCCTCTGAGGGGGGGGGAGCAGGGGGAGAGGGATCAAGTTCCTGCTTCAGCTCCCCGTCTCCCCACAAGAACCATGGGATGCATCCCGCTCCCGGGATGAGACAGGCAGCCCCACAGAGCCCCCACATCTCCCACCGGTCCTCAGCCCCCTACTCCCATCCCTTGTCTCCCGTGGGGCCCGATCCTGGATGTATTCTGCTGCCAGGGGGGCTGCCCGGTGGTGCCGGGGGGGGCAGAGCCCGCTGCCCTCCTGCCCTCTCTGCTGCCTTGGCCGCCGGCTCGTGGTGGTGGGGGGCTGCTGGCCATTAGCTATTCCAGCCACGTCCTTCCTGGAGGCGGTGGGGCCGCAGCCGGAGCCCCGAAGTGGCTCCAATCGTGGCACGCCAGGCGTGGGCCTGGTGCTGCCGCCGGCTCCGGAGCAGATTGCCAGACAAAGGGATGGGGACAAAGGCCCGGCTGCTTCGTGCCCCGGGGAAGGGGCGCAGGCGCGTGCGAGGCGTGGGTGCCGGCCTGGCCTGGGGGCTGCCGCTGCCCCCCGACCCCCTGCCATGCCCCCAGTGCCCACCTGGTCCCCACCTTGGCTGGCATGGCCGGGGCGCAGTCGGGTGGCAGGTGGCGCGGCGCTGGCACCGGTCCCACGCCATGTCTCCAACCGGCGCTGAGCCTGGCGCCGCTTTGGGCACGGGCTCTGCGGCCCCTCGCTGGCTCGGAGGTCTGGGGGCGCAGTGGGGCTGGGATGGGGCACAGTGGGGCACAGGGCTGTGGGGAGGGAGCAGAAAGCGTGGATGGGGCTACAGCAGGGGATGGCAAATGCCAGGCAGGTCCCCCACTGTGCCTCAGTTTCCCCAGCTGCTGTTGGGGCCCTTGTAAAAGCCCCCTGCCCCGTGTGCCCCCCGCGGTCCCTCTCCCCAAGCTGCCTTTGTCCCCGCTCCCCGCAGCTGGCGGTAAACCCACCGTCCCGGGGGCAGCTGCCGCCTCCGCCACCGCACAGGGCCGGGAACGCTGCCGGGTGCAGCTGAGGCTGTGCCCACCCGCAGGGTCCCGGGAGGGGGGGGCTTTGGGGCATGATGCTGAGCAGCACCAGACCTCCCAGGGGAAGGGATGGGACGTGGCCCCAGCCGAGCGGTACCCAGGCAGGGGGCACCGGCAGAGGCAGCCCCTCGCTGCCCACCGGCACGGCGGGGGGGTGCAGGCAGCAGGGAGGCCGAGGGCTGAGCAAACACCTTCTATTGCTTCGAGCGTGATAGGGACACCCTGAGCCAGGGCTGGGGACAAGTCCATGGAGCTGCTCCACCTGGGCACCCAGCAGAGCCCGGCGGGGAGACGTTCCCGCAGCCGTCCAGCCCCAGCGCTGCTCCCCAGCCCCCCCCCAGCCCCCTCTGGTTTTGGGGGTGTGTGCTGGCAAGAGGGGCCGTCCAGGGGTGCCCGTCCCGGTCACGCTGGGCACTGCAGGCTGCAGTAGTCGGCGGATTTGAACACGCCATGGACGTTGACGAGGGGGAACATGATCAGGGCCCCCACGAGGGAGCCCAGCTGCTCCACCGCCCCGTACCACACCAGCGCGCTGTGGCTGCGGCTCCGCAGGATCACCCCGGCCATCACCTTCACGTAGGAGAGCGTCCCGGTGAAGAACACCCAGGAGAGGACCTGGCGGTGCAGGGGGGGTGGAGAGCAGTCAGCGGGGCTGGGGGGGTACCCCACCCCAGGGACGGGGGAACGTTGCGGTGAGGCCGGGGCAGGGGGTGTCCCCAGAGACCTCCCCGGGCAAGAGGGACCCCGTGACTTACAATGACGGCGTCGCCCCACTGGGACTGCTGGAGCAGCGGGCAGGGGCTCATCACCGCGATGGCCATGTTGTAGGCGCCAAAGCCCGTCCCCACCACGGCGAGGGTGGCCAGCAGGGCCAGGGACCTGCAAGGGGGACATGGGTGACACCAGGGAGTGCCGCCAGCCTGGCCCCGGCGAGCGGCGCAGGCCCGTGGCACGGGCTGACCACCTCCGTGCCAGCCCCATCCTCCTTTCCTGGCTCTGCTGCCAGGGCACCGGCACCCCACGGACCTTCTCCCACCCAGTGCCTTCTCCCCCCACCCCATTGCAAAGCAGGAGCTGTTCCCGGGGCAGAAACCCTCGGGGTGCACCCCGCCATGGCCCCCAGCACCCTGCTACCCACCTGCCGGGCAGGACCATGGCCACGATGCAGGCGAGGGGGTTGGCCATGGAGCTGAGGGTGGCTACGAGGTGGTAGGCTGAGTTGCCATAGGGCAGGCAGGAGTAGGACTGCACGGAGGGCAGGACCCCGTTGGTCAGGGCGCTCACCCAAGAGATGAGGAGGTAGATGAAGGTGAGTTCGGCCAGGGTGTAGGAGACCTTCTCCAGCGGGAGGTCCCCGGGCCCCTTGGCATCACTCGGGCAGGGGCAGCCCCCGCTGAGCTGCGAGTCAACTCCCTTGTCGGGGATCTGCTCGAAGGAGCTCATCACGACGCTGCTGTGGAAGAGCTGCTGCTGGGAGAGCTCCCACACCTTGGGATGCCTGGTGAGGAAGAAGAAGGCCAGCAAGCAGGCCAGCATCATGACAGCCATGAGGAGGAAGAAGACGAGGGTGGAGAAGTTGGCTGGAAGGTAGCGGGTCTCCAGCTGGAAGATGGTGGTCTCCACGGTCTCGTTGCCGATGGTGACATTGAGCAGGCGGGTGACGTTGGCGCAGGTGGAGATGCCGGAGCCCTGGCCCAGGGCGATGAGAGCGGGGATCAGCCCGCTGAGCCCTTCGCCTATGAAGAAGGTGGTCAGGTACTGGGGCTGCAGCTGCATCATGAAGGGCAGGAAGGTGACGGAGGAGGTGCAGTCTACCAGGGCCAGGAAGAAGGTGAGGAGCAGGAAAGCGGTGCTATGGAGCCTTCCGCCGATGGGGGATGTGTAATTCCAGAGGAAGGCCAGGAGCAAGCAGGCCACGACGCCTACGGACACCACCACGTAGATAACGGCCACCTCCTTCAGCATGCCGGGCTGAAAGTGGTGCATGAGGGTGACGAAGAGGGGCCCCACGTTGGCCATCTGGATGATGATGGTGATGTAGGAGGGCAGGTCCCACTGCTCCGGCAGCACCGTCACCAGCAGAGGCAGCTCGACCCACAGCCCGTTGATGGCCATCCAGGAGCCCATGCCGAAGGTGCAGGCGAGGAGGTGGGTGAGCAGCGCCATGGCTCACGGCCGGGTGCCCCTACCAGGGGGCAGCGCTGTGGGGAGAGGCTTTGGTCAGTGTTGGGCTGAGACCTGACCCCCCTGGACCCCAACCCTGGCCTCCCACAGCCTCCCCTCCAGCAGGCAGGCACAGCGGCTCCTCTCCCACCTGCCACGGGGGTGTGGGGCTCGCAGAGCAGCACGGCGTCCCCATGGCCCCCCCTTTGCCAGCCCGGGGCAACCCCCAGCTCCCCACAGGCAACGGCATGCACCCTCTCGCACTGGGTGCGGTGTCTGCTTGGCTCCGTTTGGGTTCTGATCCGGAATGCTGGGGTGTGGCAGGACCCGGCGCAGAGCCGGCGCGGGACCCGGTACGGCGAGTGGCAGCGTTGTGCGGCACAGCGTGGCACGGCGTGGCACGGCGTGGCACGGCGTGGCACGGCGTGGCGCGGGGTGAAGATAGCTCTCACCTGGGGGCTGGGAGGCCCAGGCAGCCGCTCTATGGGCAAAGGGGGGGGCCTCGAGCCTCCCACGACACGTGTGGGGCAGAGCAAAGAGCCTCCCCCCAGCAGCCCCTGCACGATCCTGGCGGGCTCGGGTGGCCACGAGTGGGGGGCCCGTGGTAGCCGCACCTAGAACTGGCCTTGGCTTGTACCGGTAAGCTGAGTCAGCCAGCACCAGCCACATCTCCTGCCCGCCCTGGGCATGTTGCCATCCCGCTGCCGGGAAGGAGGAACTTCCCCAGCCCCCAGCCCCCAGCCCCTAGCCCTCAGCCCCCAGCCCCCAGCCCCCCCTCCTCAGCAGAGCCCATCTCCAGCCCTTGGCAGCATCACTGAGCCCACGGGAACAAACGCACGTCTCGTGCTACAACTCCCCTGGGGTCTCCGGCCCCATGGGGAAGTGGTGGGGTGGGGGGGGGCTCCGGTGCGGAACAGGAGCCAGCAGGGAAGTGGGCTCCTGGTCTGCCCCGACTCTCGGTAACCCCGGGGTGGGGGGTGGGGGGGTCACACTCACTGCGCTTAGGGAAACTGGCAGCTGGAGCGGCGGGAGCGAGTCCCGGGTGCCGGGGAGTGACGTGGGGCAGGCGCGTCACCACCCCCGGATGCAGACGGCTCGGCCTGGCCCCGCTCCTCGTCCTGGGGCTGGCAGAGTCCCCAGCTCAGGGTGGGTGGGTGGCCGAGGAGACCCCCGCACCCTCCCGCCACGTGCTCGGCAGCGGGGTCTGGGGCTTCCTTTCAGGGCTCCCGTCCCGCGTGGTTGGGGGGGGGGGGTCCCAGGAGGTCACGGGGACGCGCTGGGGCTGGGCGGCTGCTGGCGCTGGGTGTGACAAGATAAAAGCGATAAGGAGGAGGAATAGCTCTGAAGTTCTTGAAGGGATGAGCCGCGTGTCCCGCTCCCGAGGGACTCTCGTGGCCAGAACCACGAGTGCCCGGGGGCCACAGGGACCAGCTTTCCTTCCAGCCCGCCCCCCGCCGTGGGGCAGGCATCAGCAGGGGCACCGGGGACACGGCCGGAGGGGGCAGGGGCTCAGGACCATCGCTCTCGTGCCTCCCCACCTGGTGTGTCCCTGATTTTGGCCCTCCCTCCCCGTGTGGGTGCAGGGCCAGGCGTGGGGGGGTCCCTCCCGCTCCCCCCTCCCCACCACGGTGCCCAGCTCATCCCATGCACAGTGACCCTGGTTGCTGGGTGGGGCCTTTCAGCTCCAAACTGACCCCGTGACCAGAGTCCAACTGTGCCACCTCCAGATTCTGGCCACCTCCTGCCCTTTCCCTGGCAACTCCTGGGGACAGCCCGTCCCCTGCCTGGCCCCTGGGGGGTACCCTTGCCCTCTGTCCCCACGTACTGCGGGTGCCAGGGACAGCCCCATGCCTGCTGCCCGCTCGGCCGTGGCGCAGGACGCTGGCCAGTGGTGTCCCGGACTTTGCACTTGTCCCCTCGCTGAACTGCGTCCCACCTCTTTCGGGTTGCTTCTTGCAGGTGCCAGTGTCACATGGTGACGGTTCCTGTCCCCATCGGGGACCTCCGCAAGGTCACCGGCTGAGCTGCTGTCCCGAGGGAGCCCCGAGCGTGGCGGCTTCTCCCACTGTGGGTGCACGTGGGGGGCTGGGCACCTCTGACCCCCCTGCCCAGCGTGACGGGGCCAGGCGATCGGCCAAGCCGTGAGCTGGCAGCTGAGCCACTTGCACCTGCCCGGAGGTGACACGGGTGAGGAGACAGAGACAAGGTCACCCCCCCGCAGCACCCCACCCCCCCATCCCAGCACCCACAGCTCCGGGATGCCTGACGGCGGCTCTTCCCCCAGCACCCACCGGGTGTCGCTGGGAGAGCGGGCTGCAGCCCTGAAGAACCCGGGGCTGCCTTCTCCAGTGGCCTCCCTGTCCCTGTCCCTGTCCCTGGGGGGGCTGCAGCCCACCCCTGCACCCTGCCCAGCTCCTGGCTCCATCCTTGCCCCAACCACGGGGCTGCAGCGGGGACAAGGGTGTCCCTGGGGCTGCAGGGAGGATGCTGGCACCTCAGGGTGCCCGCCGCGGGCAGGGTTCGAGGTGCTGCCGTGGTTTAACCCCACGCTGCTGGGATGGGGGAGGGAATGGGAAGGGAGAAAACCAGCGCGTCGGGATACGGACGGTGTGATAAGGAAGGAAAAGCAGCGGGTGTGAGCAAAGCGAACCCAGGCGTTCCTCCGCCGCTGCCCACGCGGGTGGGCGGTCTGCCACCCCCAGGACGCCCGGACCGGGAAGGCACATGCCATCGCTCCCGGTGTCCCCCCTTCCTCCTCCTCCAGCTTTTATCGCTGAGCAGGACATCCTATGGATCCCTTGGTGAGTGGGGTGCCGCTGCTGTCCCCTCGTGCACCCCCCGCCTGCTCGCTGTGGGGGCGAGGAGCAGAAAAGGCCTAACTAAACCATCCCTGTGTTATCAGCTGTTTCCAGCACGAATCCAAACCGGTTCCCATGGAGAAAATTAACTCTATCCTAGCCAAAAGCAGTACAGGGGGGTGGGAGAGGGGGGAGCGGGGCCAAGATGCTGGGAGAAACCAGGCATGGGGGGCTTGGGCTGGCGCCGGGGCAGCTGAGCCCCCTGTGTATCCCTGGGGATGGGGAGGGGGACAGGGGTTGTCCTGTGTTTAATTTGGCAGCACAAAGGAGCAGTGACGGGGAGACCCTTCCCGAGGGTGAATGGCTGCGGTGCAGGGGAGCCGGAGGGGGTGCGGGACCCCAACCTGCCCCACATGTGCTGCCTGCCCTGCCTGGGCGGTGTGGGATGGCTGGGCCCCCTCCGCCCCCTCCCCGAGCTGCAGCTGAGCCCCCGGCCCCTCTGCACCCCCGGCAGATGTGAGCGAAGGCCCCAGAGGCAGATGGCAACATTTGGTAGCCGAGCAGTCCCCGGCCGCGGGACCTTGCCGGGCTCCGGCCTGCCGGGAAGCCCCCTCCCCACCCGGCCAGGGCTGGGGACCCATCCCCAACCACAGCCAGCGCAGGGCAGGGTCTGCAGCGGGGCTCCCCGGGGTGGGCACGCTGCCCGTGCTGTGGGGGTGCCCGGATGGTGGGAGGGCGCGGGGGGTCAGCAGCCTGGGAGAGTGGGGGTCCATCCTCGAGCTCAGCCCTGGCAAGAGCCATCCCCTAAGCCGTGGGGATGGTCCTCCTGGGCAGCGGAAAGCTGATGCTCCACTGCTGGGGGACAAGGGGGACCCCCTCACCCCAGAGACCACCGGCCACCCCAGGCAAGAGGGTGTGGGGACCCTCTGACAGGTCACAGCCGCTGGCCCCTGGCAGCAACCTCCCCCAGCCCCATTTACATCTCATTTCCATGTGAAAGGAGCAGGTCAAGTTGAAAGTTGAAAGGCTGGTGGGGGGCGGCCGGGAAGGGGCGGCTGCTGGAGGTGAGACCCCCGACAAAAGGGCCGGATCCCCAGGGCCTGGCGTTTGCCTGGCCACGGGCAGTGGCCCCGGCCCCGCCGGCAGCCGCCATCTGCAGGTCCGCGCCGCCGCGCGCCACCGTGCAGACAAAGGCCGCACGCCCGGCATGTCCCCATCTGTCACCTCCCCGGCTCCTGGCCCCGAGCTGTGCAGGGAGAGCGATGATGGGCCCGGCGAGGGTGTCCCCATCGAGTCCCCAAGTCCCTCGGAAAGAAGCCCCTGCCTGGCAGAGCTGTTTCACAGATGGGGAAACTGAGGCAGGAGCAGGTGGTGGCTTGCCACGGGTCAGAGCATGTGCCACAGGGGCGATACCCCCACTGCCACGCTGGGCACAGCCTCGGCACTGCAATTAAACACCAGGAATTAGCACCCACCCACCGGGCTGGGGGGCTCCCGGCTTGGGGGGTGCCTCTGCCTGGGGCTGCCCGAGCTGCACCAAGCCCTGGCCTCGCTGCTCTGTGGGTGCTGCCGGGCACCCGCAGCCGCCTCCACCCAGCACTTCCAGGGAGGATTTGGCCTCTGAGCGTGTTTTTGGCTCGTTGGCTGCATTTATCTCCCGGGAGGTCCTCGAAGCGGCACCGGGGGAGCCCCGAGCCCGGGCGGGAGGTGAGAGCGGAGCCGGTGCCAGCACCCGCCTGTCCCTCAGCTTCCAAACACCACCCCTCCATCCCTGCATCCCGGGGGCAGCAGCAGAGGTGCTGAACGGGGTGCTGGGGGAGCTCTCCCGCAGCGGGTTGCCCTCCCAAAACCTGTCCCGGGATGCTCCCAGGAAGGGCGAGGCTCCGGGGCGCTGCCTGGCTCCGATGCCCGGCTCCAGGAGCGCACGGCTGCCCAGACGTGCCCAGGCAGCTGCCTGCAGCTGCCTGCCTGCACCCCACCAGCTCGGCGGCTTGTGGGGGGACACGCAGCCCACCCAGGCAGGTGCCCACGGGCTCTGCCCTCACCTGCTGCGCCGGGCAGTGTTTTCCCAGCAGTGCGGATCCACCTTTGCCATTGCCCAAGCGCAGGGCAGCCCTCCGGCACCCGCCGGCTGGTGCTTACGTGCTTCCCTCGGCTCCTCTCCCTCCGCCAGCTCCTTCTCTGGCTTCCAAGAGTTTGGAAAATGCACGGCTGTAACTGGGCTCCGTGCTGTGTGGGCTCGATCCCTCCTTGCAGAGCCAATCCTGGCCACGGGAGATGCCCCACGGGGCAGACAACCCCCGGAGCCACCCCAGCGCTGGGTTCAGGCCAGCTGGCTGCGGGCTTGGTGACCCTGCTCCCGTCTGTCACCTCCCTTCCCACCGTTTGGGTTGTTTTGTTGCCTTTTGGAGGTTGGTGCGGAGGGTTGTTGCTGGGGATGGGGGAAACAAGGCGAGTTTTCCAAATCTGCAGGCCCTGCCAGCTGGCTGTGCCGGCAGCACGCGGGGAGCCGGGCAGCAGCTCCCTGCCCGCCGGAGGGGTGGGAATTTTCCCCTCTCCATGAAGCCCTGGCAGGGCAGCAGGACCCTCTGCCCGCAGCGGGCAGGGGATGTCCAGAGGTGTTTTGGCTTTGGGGGCGTGAGCACCCCAAGCCGGCAGCACAGGCTGAACCGGCACCCGTGCCGGGACGTCATCACCCACTGTGCCATCACGCTGCGTGATGCAGCCTGGCACGGAGGAATGCCCCACAGATTTAATCCCATGGGAGCTGCCTCCGAGGGCGTCCTCGCCCCACGCTGACTCAGTGGGAGCAGCCACGGCACGGAGCCGCTCCAGTGCTGCGCCAGCCGTCATCCCGGGAGAAGGGGAGGACGTGGCTGGGGAGGAGGCGCGGGGGCACTGGGACACCCCCGGCGCAGCGGGACACCCCCAGGACGGGCGCAGGGAGAAGCAGAGTGGTGGCTTAGCCGTGCCGAGGAGGTTCCCACGTCACAGGGCTGACCCAGGTGGGTGGTGGAGGTGGTGCCGGTGCCGTGCCAGTGCCGTGGGGCTGGCACAACCCCATTCCTCCCAGCACGGCTCCCTGCAGCCGCTGCAGGAGGTGAGCGGGTGTGCCAAGTGCGCCAACGTGGGCCGCCCACCACGGCTGGGCATTATCCGGCACGAGCGAGGCCGTCAGCGCTCGGATCCCTGCGCTCCGGCTGGGAATGGGGCAGGGATGGGGCTGTGGTTCTGGGGCGGCTCAGCACCGCAGGAATGCGGAGCAGCAGGTTGTGCCCGGCCGAGCTGGCCAGGCAGGGGGGAGCCCACACCGGTCACGGGTGGCTGTGCTGGGGGGCCCTGTGTCCCCATCCCTGCGCCCCAACAGCGGCTGAGGCTCTGGCACCACGCTGGGCTCCAGCACCCAACATGTCCCTGCTTTGCCTTGCTGGGGGGCTGGGGGGCTGGGGGGCACGTTTGCAGCCCTGAGCTGAGCCGGGGAGCCCTCCCTGGGCCTGGCATGGGGTCGGAGGGCAGCGGGGTGCTGCTGTGGGGCACAGGGTCCGGGCAGCACTGGAAGCAGGGGGTGCATGAGCACCCAGTGCTCCCCATCACCCCCTGTCTGGGTTCTGGACCTGGCTCTGTCGGTGCATTCGTGCAGCGCCAAGCACAGCCCTACTTCCTTCCCGTGGGGGCTGTAAACAAGGCTCCCGTGGGGGCTGGGGGGTCTGCCTGCCCTGCCTGTCCCTGTCCTTGCCCAGCAAGGACATTGGTGCCCTGCAGTGCTGGCTCTGTCCCTGGGTCTCCCCCGTGCTGGGTTCCCCGCAGAGGGGTGCAGAAAGCCACCCCTCAGGGTGGGAGGCAGGAGGATCTGTGCTGTGCTGGGACCATCCCCAGCTGTCCCCACGCCTGGCTGCCCCCCCGGCAGACACTTTCCAGGTCAGAAGGCAGCGTGTCCCCGCAGGCAGGGGACAAGGACAGGCGCAGCCAGCCTCCCATCAGGGGGGTGCATTGTGTTGGGGACCCCCTTGGGGTACAGACCCCGGGGGCCGATGTGAGCCATGGGGGGGCTGCAGACGGTGCAGCCGTGGCTCAGCGTGGCCGTGCCCTGGTGCCGTGGGTGCCGGTGTGGGTGCCGGTGTGGGTGCCAGGGCTGGGTCCCAGCCCACGCTGGGACGGGCCCTGGGTGGCACCCAGGAAGTTGTACACGCAGGTGAGCGGCTGACGGCAGCGGCTGGCTGGGGGCCACAGCCCACTGATCCCCCAGCCCCCCAGCCCACCCGGTGAGTGCTGGGGATCGCTGTGACCCCCCCCAAAATCACTTGTGCCCCAAGCCAGTACCCCCGGGGGGTCCTCAGAGCAGCTCGGGGAGGGGCATGGGGGGGAGGGGAGAGTGGGGATAGGTCTGACCCTATGTGTGTCCCCCTCCCGTGCCACTGCCTGAGCCCCACTGTGTGTTGGGACCCCTCCGGCTGTGCCCACCCCGGGCAGGGGTGTTGGGGGCAGCTGGGCAGGGGGCAGCAGGGCTGGTTTGCCCCTCCTCCCCCCGCTGTGGGCGGGTCAGTGCTCTGCGTGACCGTTGGGGCAGGCGGCTGCGCTCGTTGGGGTTGGCGGGGGCCCAAGGACACGGGGTGCTGCTCCTGGCACACCTTGGCGGGAAATCATGGGTGGAAACCCCCACTGGTGCTTTCCAACGGGATCCAGGGTGGGAGGGGGAGCCTGGGAGCTGCCCCAGAGCCGGGGGGGGGGGCTGAGAGATGAGGGAGCAGCAGTGGGAGTGGAGCCCCTGCATCCCCCAGCCTGGCAGGGTGGTGGGTGAGGGGGGAGGGTGATGCACCCCTGGGCACGGGGGGGTGCACCCCGGGCTCAGGCGATGGGGGCAGAGCATCCGGGCTCGGGGTGCCTGGTCCAACTGCCCCCTCCCCTCCCGGGGTGCCCCTCGCCAGGGTCGGGGTGCCCTCCCCGCCATCCCCATTGGCCTGGTGCAGTTTGAAGCAGGCTTCCTCCGCGGATTGGCCAGGGGAGGTTTCGGGGAGGCCTCAGTGGCGGCGGGAGGGGGGTTGGGGTTGGGGGGGAGGCGTGGTCCCTGCCTTCAAATAGGAAGCCCGGCACAGGCGGCGCAGACAGTGCGGCACCGCACAGCCCTGTGCAGCCTTTTGTGTGCCGGCGAGGCCGCGGCACGGGCAGGGGGCCAGCCAGCCCCCAACGTCGCCCCTCACTCCGGCCTCTTTTCGCAGCCGCCGGCACGTGAGCCCCTGGCCGCCCGCGGCAGCCACCCACCCCGGTGCCGGCGTGGAGGATGCCCATCGAGGCGCTGCAAGCCGGTGACGCCATGAAGGGGGTGACGGTGACGGCGCCCATCACCTCGGCCATGCCCGTCCGCATCCTCCGCAAAGGCCCCGCGTATTTCCGCCGGCACGCCGAGCCGGGAGCCGGGAAGCCCAGCGCGGTGGAGAGGCTGGAGGCCGACAAGGCCAAGTACGTGAAGAGCCAGAGGGTCGCCAGCACCAAGCAGGAGCCGGTGAAGCCGCCGCTGCTCAAGCAGCCCCTCTTCACCCCGGGGGTGCGCCGGGCTGCGCTCACCCCCAGCCGTAGGGGACCCCCGGGACCGCGCCGTGCCGAAGCCGGCGGCCCGAAGACCTCCCTTGACTTGGAGATCCTCAACAACCTCATCAACCTCTGCGACAGCCCCTTCCCCAAGGCGGAAAGCCCGCTGGGCCGGGAGCACAAGTGGAGGGCAGAGGTGCCCGTGGCGCTGGGTGGTCCAACGGAGGGTGCTGGCAAGCTGCCGGACAGCCCCGTGGCCACCAAGCCCCCCGGCAGCGTGGCGGTGCGGAGGGTGGATGTCCATCCCTGTGGGGCACCGCGGGGGCAGGTGACACCGGTTCCCGCGTCCCCCATCCCGGGTGGGCTCCCCGCGACCCCGGCACGGAGCTCTCCCGCCCGCCCCGAGAGCGCCCGCCGGCAACCCGTGCTGCACCGCTCCAAGTCCGACCTGAGCGACCGGTTGTCCCGGGCCACCGCCGACCTGGAGCGGTTCTTCAACTACTGCGGGCTCGACCCCCAGGAGGTGCAGGACATGGGCGCCGAGCGCTTCGCCCGCGCCAGCTCTGACATCGTTTCCCTCAAGTTCCACAGCGTGAGCACGGCCAGCTCGGACGGCGGCCGGTCCCCACGCAGCATGGCCACGCCGGAGGGGCAGCCGGCCGAGCGTGTCCCCTACGGCATCTCCGTCATCGAGCGCAACGCCCGCGTCATCAAGTGGCTCTACGGGCTGCGCCAGGCCAGGGAGTCCCAGCAGGTCTCCAACGTGTAGCGGTGCCGGGACCCCATGAGCAGGCGATGCCGGATGGGGATGTGCCCTGGGAGGAGCAGGGACATCTCAGTGGTGACAGGACCCTCCAACTCATCCCTCCCTTGCTTCCCTGCTCCCCGTGCCACAGCGGCACTGGCAGAGCCTTGGTGTGGTGACCGGGCATCCTTCCCGTTGGCTCTGGCTCCGTCAGACCCCTGGCACGAGAGAGCCAGGTCCCTGCGAGGGGGGACACATGTCCCTCGGTGCGTGGCCGGTCCCCGACACCCTCACCCACTCCCACGGGAGCCTGCGTGTGGTCGGCCTGCCTGCACTGCCGGAAGGTCCTTCCTGCCCAGTTCCTCACCAGCACCCATGGGTGGGGGGTAAGGGGCTTGTGCCCCCCTGCACAGAGCAGGGACAGAGCCCTGGGGGAGGAGCTGCCCCCCTCCCAGCCTCCACCGAGGGGGCCACGCTGCCCAGGGTAGGGGCCGTATCCTGGCGGTCCCCATCTTAATACTGACTTTTGGGAGAATCCGGGTGATTTGCGGGGGGCAAACCCGACCCCCCACTTCGAGCAGCCTCGGGCTACGTGTGTGCGAGTGTCTGTGGGTGCTGGCGTCCCGTCCTGGGTGCCAGCGGGCGCGCGGCCCCGGGGATGCCGGGCACTGGTATTTATGAAGATGTTGTTGGTCTTTTCCTCATTTCCAGTGGTTTTCCCGATGTCCGGTCTGTAAATAACAATCCCTGTTCCCAGAACGCGGCCGGTTGTATTAAATCTCTGCGCTTGCAGGCGGCGTGCGTTGCTGTCCCTCGAGGCGGTGGAGGAAGGGACCTCGGGGTGCCGGTGGGAGTGATGGGTGGGGTGCCGTGCCGTGCCAACGCGGGGCCCGGCGGGCACAGGGGGTGTGGTGGTTGGGTCTGGCAGGTCCCGGCAGAGCCCCAGTCGGTGGGTTTCCCCTCTGTGCCGCAGCCATCACCCCCCATGCAGCCCTCCCCTACCCCCTCGCCCCTCTCCTGCAAAGCAGCGCGGAGCTTGGCCGAGTCCCGGCTCCTCCGGGAGCGTGAGGTGGGGGCGGCGAGAGCGGAGACCTCCCAGGGGGGCTGGGAAGGCGCGAGGAGGAAAGTGGGAGCGGGGGGTGCTTTGAAGATGAAAAGCTGTGTGTTACCCCTGGGCAGCCTCGCGCAGCTCCGTGGCTCCCGGCGCCGGGGGTGCTGCTGGTCCCCCCAGAGGTCCCCTGGCTCCTGGCTGATGGATCCCATGCGGGTGGGTGGCTGCTGGGGAAGGTGGCACCAAAGCCACCCAGGGGACCCTGCCTGGACACCATGGGGGCAGCTGGCCTGGCGTGGGTGCTGCTCGGCAAGTGCCACGTGCACGGCGGCAGTGACAGGCCAGGGGACAAGGTCTGGCTGCCCAACCCTGGCTTCATTTCTGAAGGGGCTGGAGCTGTTGTCGCCCCACCCCATCCCATCCCATCCCATCCCACCCCATCCCACCCCATCCCATCCCATCCCATCCCATCCCATCCCACGCTGTGCTTCCCCCGGCACAGCCCACGCTCAGTGGCTGCTGCAGCCCTGGGGCTCCCCTTGATCCCAGCACTTGGGATCCCCAAAAAAGCCCTCACGGGATGAAGTACTTCCCACCCCAGCCTGGCTCCCGCACTGTGCGTGTCCGTCCAGAGCCACTGCCCAGGGTGCAGGATCCAACCGGCTCCCGCAAGGTCCAGATGGCTGGGATGCAGTGGGCAGGACATGGCGGGCAGGACACGGTGGCCACGATGTGGTGGCCAGGACATGATGGCTGGGTCACGGTGGGCAGGACACGGTGGCCACGATGTGGTGGCCAGGACACGGTGGCCAGGACATGATGGCCGGGACACAGTGGGCAGGACATGGTGGCCACGATGTGGTCCAGGACATGGTGGCCAGGACACGGTGGCCAGGACACAGTGGCCACGATGTGGTGGCCAGGACACGGTGGCCAGGACATGATGGCCAGGACATGATGGCCAGGACAAGGTGGGCAGGACATGGTGGCCACGATGTGGTGGCCAGGACATGATGGCCAGGACATGATGGCTGGGACACGGTGGGCAGGACGTGGCGGGCAGGACACGGCGGGCAGGACACTGGGATGGCCCGTGAGTCAGGCTGGCA